>CAWVNZ010001232.1:0-39621 GCA_963930735.1 Dioctria linearis
GAACCGACTGAAATGGAATATTTGTCAGGATGAGATGTTAGAAACAAGTCGAGTAAATTAGCTTTATCTCCAGCTGCATCAGGAATTCGCGTTGGTGCATCCACTAGCTGTTGCAAATTAAATGATTCACAGAAGAGTTCAACGAAACGGCCCGCAGGACTTGTGGTAGAAGAATGTCTGAGCCACGGTATATTATGAACATTAAAATCGCCTGCCAGGACGATTTCGGAAGAGGGGGAAACAGAAGGCAAATGATCAATATTGTTGGAGATATTGTCAAATACGAATACCGTGTCGTCATCAGACATATTTGGGCTGCGATAAAGGAAACAGAAGTATATGATGTGCTTGTGAAGTTTGAACCTAATCCAGATATAATTAAACTCTGGATTAGCAGAAGGAAAATCTTGAAGAATAGTAAAGGCCACATCATTCCGAATATATACTGCGATCCCTCTATGCTGAGAAAAAAGAGGCACGAAGCTGTAACCAGGGACGTGATACTGATTAATATCAGCATCAGAAACGACCTTGGTTTCACTTAGCGCAAAAATTGCCGGATTTTTTGAGTTAAGGTGGCAGTACACCGAAAACCGATTTGCTCTTAATCCGCGAATGTTGCAGAAATCTAAAATAAAATTCTGCATGCTGAAGGCAAAAAACAAAAAAGCAAAAAAGAAAAAAAAGCGACACACAACAACACAAATATTTGGGCGCCACCAGCAGCAGTCGACGACACAGCGAGGTAAAAAAAAACAACAATAGTGTTATGCCTATTACTGCTTTCAATACCTCAGACCGTGCAGTGCAGTTCAATGACCACAGCTGAGTGCACCCGGATTGCTGATCAGTGACAAGTGCTAATGCATTTGCACTGATCACAGATGAAGCGAAGGAAAGGAAACGTTACCGTGCTGCTGGCTTATAGAATGTTGATAGGGCATAGAAGAGCCCTTCACTTGGCGGATAAAATTTAATTTTGATAATTTATTTATTGAACGATCGCGTCGAATTTTAAATAATTATAGTTAACGATTTATATGGAAATTGTTTAACACAACACTACAACTTGTTTTAAATTAATTCATTAGCTATGTTTAGATTAATCGATTAGATCTACAACACGAGGCAACATCCGATCGGATTGACTCCACGCACTCGACTGAAACTCATGATTATTTTAAACAGTCATGCTATGACAAAACGGAGGACTGGTACAATCTTACAAAGGCAACTCTGTCTGATAGGTTGAAATCCATATCAGTCCACACAGAGCGCAAAAATAACCCGTTTTACGTCCCACCTCCAAAAACTTCTCAAAAAACGACTGCAGCTGATAACCAAGACAGCACAGACAAAGATCAATCAAATACAGTACGGCTTCGATTACAAGAAGATAGACAAAAAACATTATCCCATATTATCCAGTCTATAGATAATAATTCACTTGCAACTGCAACCCAGGCATATCTAAACCAAAAATTAAACTCGTTGCACAAATATTGGGATGATTTTGAAGAAACACACAATGTAATAATCTTGAATGTTGGCCCAAACGACAAAGACAGCGAATACTTCATGAATGATGTTTACATAAACATGGAAACATCATTCTCAGACACTGTAATTGCGCTGCAAGAACAATTGGACTCTCGATTCCAAAATGTGACGAATACTACACATAACTTCACAGACCATCACCATAATGTCTCTTTTAGAGACCAGTCGCATTTCTCCTTATCAGACGCAAGGT
This sequence comes from Dioctria linearis, assembly GCA_963930735.1. Lineage (NCBI taxonomy): Eukaryota > Metazoa > Arthropoda > Insecta > Diptera > Asilidae > Dioctria > Dioctria linearis. The sequence goes on from CAWVNZ010001232.1 coordinate 1,754, forward strand.
CATTAATTCCAAATTTTAATGGAAATCCCAAAGATCTTCACAAATCCTTTCAAGCTGTGATGATATATACGCAACAGCATCGACGGCGAACGAAAAACACTCCCTCCTTAGCTTAATAAGGAGTAAATTATCTGCAGAGGCATATGATGTATATAGATACAATGAGATATCAGAGTGGCCTGATCTAAAATTGATATTGACTCAAACTTTTGAAGTTAAAACTCCTAGATCCACCTTACAGTCTCAATTAAGTAATTCGAGACAAAGTAAAGAGGAAAGTGTAAAAGACTTCCTTCAAAGACTAAACGCAACACTATCCAAATTAAATGAGGCAACGCACTCTTACACAACGGATAAAGTACTACTAAAATCATTATTAAAAGATAATGAGAGTCAGGCTGTAAGGGCAATTGAAGACGGATTATCCAATCCACAATTACAGACTTTAGCTAAAGTTCATCCTGATAAATCCTTCGCTTCACTAAGGTCAAATATTCTAGATCACTCATCACGCATAGAGCAAAGGCAACCTAATTTTCAAGCAAATAACAAGGTAAATCAATATCCCTTTCAACAGAATAGCAATTCAAATCTACTTTGTTTTAAATGTGGTAGACTGGGGCATGCTGTTTCAAAATGCCCAGTCATACAACGCTCAACGCAAAATTTTAACACAATTCCAAGAATTAATTCGCAATTACAACAACGTCCTACAGATTACAATAAGGTTACATCTCCGTCACAGGTTTCCATCTTGTCGATATTGTCATCGGATGGGACATACACTCGAGGAATGCAGGACTAGAGCTGCAAATAATAATCGTCTTAATAGCAGCCAAGGAAATCGAAATAATTTCCAAAAGGTAAGCGATACTCCGCGAACGAACACGGCTGAGAGACAGCCACAAAACAGGGACCGGCAACAGCCGGTAATCCGAGAAAATCGAGCTCCACCGCCGAGATACAACAACGCAAACGTCTCGGCAAAAAGATCACCATCTCCAATGAGGAAAAATAATAGAAGTTGATCGGCATCCCGGCAGGGAAACTGGAAGCAGCGGGAGGTAAATTTCGGCAACCTCTCGCAGATACAAACAAAGGCACAAGTTCACAGGAGTCCCGAAACAATATCGACAGGAAATTAGACAAAAACAAATTAATTCAAATCCCTGTCCAAATAAATAAAAATTCGCTAACTCTTTCCTTGTCCATCGATATCTGCTCTGCTCCAAAACTCACATTTTTAATTGATACGGGAGCAGAGATCAGTTTAATTAAACCCCATCCATTAAAGCCAGACAGTATCTGCTACAGAGATGCTGGCTGTAATATAAATACATTGTTTACTGAGTCCACTTGTACAGAAGGACTAATATTCGCAAAATTATCTCTGGAATCTGAGCAAAATATCTCCATCTTAGAACACCCATTTCAAATAGTGGGAAATAACTCCATCCTCTCATACGATGGCCTGCTTGGTCACGACTTTCTATCTCGATACAATGCTAGTATCAATTACAAAAATAAATACATTTCTCTAGAAACTAACGATTCAAATGAATTTTATCCGTATGAGGAATACTATTCAAATTACCCATATGTTTATTTGAAAAGCGAAGACCCAGAAAAGAGGTCTCATACTAAAAGTTTACTGTATACGGAGATAACATTCTCCAACAAACAAAATTATAAAAATTTATCTCCATCAATTGTTTCGCAAAGCAATGTAAATCAATCTCCATCATATGCTTCACAAGAAGTGAAGCGAAAAAATAATAACAATCTATCTCCATCCAATGCTTCACAGGAAGTGAAGCCCAAAGGTAATTCCAAAATAAAAATATCACCATCAGTAGTTCCAACCCAAATGGAACTAAATAATAACGACAATCTATCCCCATCTACAGCCGCACAAAAGGCTGCATCAAACAAAAATCTATCTCCATCATCTAGCACTTCACAAAATGTGAAGTCTAGTAATAAATCAAAAAAGAAGTCAAGGAATCTCAATAAATGTTTAACTTCTTCAAATTCTATCGAGTCGGAATCATCGAATAACTCCTTCATAATTCCACAAAAGTTGGAATCATATCTCCTTCCTAACAAACATCAGAAAGAATCGGATAAATTAAACAAAATTAAAATTCCGGATCGATCAGAATTCATCATTGAAATTCCAACTCCTCCTCTTCAAGATGAATCGGTCTGTTTCAAGAAGGAAATAAGGCCAGGCTTATTTCTTGGAAACTCGATCGTCGAACCAGTCAATGGTATGGCAAAAGTCCTAATCCTCAATACAAATGAGGAGGACGCCGATCTGGGCCCTTACGAGGTGAACCCAGTATACCAAGACTTGGACGACTTTGTAGTCATCTCTACAGACTCAAACAGAGATCCAATTAAGGGCAGAATAAGAAAACTGCAAAACCTTATAAAATTGGATCACTGTAATTCAGAAGAGTCCGAGAGTATTCGCGATATCTGTAGGGAATTCAACGATCTCTTCTTCATAGAAGGGGATTTCCTTTCATATACAGATGCGATTACCCACAAAATCGAGACCCTCCAAGATAAACCGCCCATTTACACCAAGCCTTATAGACTTCCTGAGGCAAGCCGAACTGAAATAAACCGGCAGATACAAGAAATGCTGCAGTCTGATATTATAAAACCTTCCCATAGTCCCTGGAATTCTCCACTTCTCCTGGTTCCTAAAAAACCAGATGAGAATGGAAATAAAAAGTGGCGAGTTGTGGTAGATTTTCGTCGTATTAACGACATTACTATTGGCGATGCATACCCACTGCCTAATATCACTGATATATTAGACCAGTTGGGGAAGTCGAAATATTTCACCACACTCGACCTAGCCAGTGGATTTCACCAGATAAAGATGGACTCGAAGGACAGGGAGAAAACCGCCTTTAGCACACCCTATGGCCACTACGAATACAATCGCATGCCATTTGGTTTAAAAGGCGCCCCTGCAACCTTTCAACGAGCCATGAATAATGTTTTATCTGGCCTTCAAGGCATATATTGCTTCGTATACATGGACGATATTGTAGTTCATGGATACAATCTAAAAGATCACAACACAAGACTCACAGCAGTATTTAGCCGTCTCCGAAATTTTAATCTGAAACTCCAACCAGACAAGTGCCATTTCCTAAGAAAGGAAATTATGTATTTAGGGCACATAATTACAGAAAATGGAGTCAAACCTGACCCAGCGAAAATTAAGTCAGTTCAGTCATACCCCAGACCCAGGAAGGAAAAAGATATTAAAGCCTTCCTTGGTTTTGTCGGCTATTATCGCCGCTTTATACCAAATTTTTCAAAGATTGCGAAACCTCTTACAAGTCTTTTGAAAAAAGATACTCCTTTCAAGTTTGACGCAATCTGCGACGAAGCATTTTGCGAATTACGCAACAAATTAATTTCAGCACCAATTTTATCATATCCCGACCTCGGCAAGCAATTTTTTGTCACCTCTGATGCCAGTGACTACGCCATCAGAGCAGTACTTTCACAAGTTGATGATCAAGAAGATCATCCAATCGCCTATGTGAGTCGAGTTCTCAATGGTGCAGAGACTCGTTACTCAACAATAGAGAAAGAGCTCTTGGCAATAGTTTTCGCAGTTGAGCAATTCAGACCATACGTTTATGGCAGACAGTTTACAATTATAACTGACCATAAACCATTAGTATGGCTCATGAATCTGAAGGATCACTCCTCAAGACTGATGAGATGGAGAATACGTCTTGAGGAATATGACTACAAAATAGTCCATAAATCAGGCAAGCTCAACACAAATGCAGATGCTCTCAGTAGAGCCATTCCAGAAAGCAACGAAAAGTTCGCAGAACCTACCACTAGCGTAAATGTGGTAACAAGGAATCAAGCCAGAGCTCAGGCGAATTTGAATACTCCCAACACGAGTGTAATTAATCAAAATCCAGCTCCATCACAAGTGAGCAATTCCGCAGTTAAAATAACTGAGACTAATTTTCCCCTCCTACTGACTAAAAATGCGAATCCTAAATTTTTCATCTTGCCAATGCAAGATACAGAACTTGAAAGAGTGTTGGATTCGAAACTTAAATTTTCAGATAAATCTCCACTTTTAGAAAATGAACTGAACTTCTTCAAGAGAAAAGAGTCAACAGTAATTATTTCAAAAATTAATTTACGTTTTCGATCACAAAGAGATAGATTGGACCTTGAGAAAATTTTAACTGAGATTTGCTCATACACAGAAGCAAATCAGTTAAAACAAATAAATATCTCCTTCCCTATATTAGATCCACAGAATCTAATAATTATTAAAAACGCTTTTACCCAGATCTTCGCTAATCAGCAAATAAACATCAAACTCCATCAGGATTCAATTAAATATTTATCCGACAGCAATGAGATCGAGCAGATCTTAAAGGATTTTCATTCACTACCGACGGGAGGCCATCAAGGCGTTTCCCGTACTATCAAAAGAATTAAAAAACAGTTCTACTGGCCTGGCATGTCAGACGATATAATAAAGTACGTAAGGAAATGTAAACTTTGTCAAATAAACAAAGTATCCAGAAATCCAAAAATTCCAATGAAAATCTCGAGCATAAGCTCCAAACCGTTCGAAAGAGTGTACCTAGATGTTGTAGGACCTCTCCCAATTTCTCATTCTGGAAACAAATATCTCCTTACATTCCAAGACGACCTTTCAAAATTTTCTGAGGCTATTCCCATAGTCGACACCGAGTCTAAGACATTAGCGGAAGCCTTCACGACAACAATAGTTTGTCGACATGGTATTCCAGAAAGTATCCTAACAGATCAAGGTTCCAACCTCATAAGTGGCATGTTCGCCGAGGTGTCAAGATTAAAAGGCTCAAAACTACTCCATATCACCCTCAGACTAACGGTGCATTGGAGAGGAGCCACAGAACTTTAGCTGAATATCTCCGATCTTATGTGGCAAAAGATCCACAAGACTGGGATACATGGATCCCATATGCCATGTTTGTATACAATACCACCCCTCATTCGAGTACTAATTATACTCCACGCGAACTCCTATACGGATTCCCAGCCGAAATCCCAAACAATTTGAAATCATCACCAGCAGTTTGCTATAATTACGATAATTATGCAAGCGAGCTGAAAGCGCGTCTACAACACAGCTTCAAAATAGCTAAAGACATAGCCATGGCCAATAAAGAAAAGTCCAAATTGCAATACGACAAAAACTCCGCCCAGAAATCCTTCATAGTAGGAGATAAAGTCTTACTCAAGAGCAGAGTTCGAGATAACAAGTTCTCCCCACTATGGTCAGGCCCGTATGAGATAATGGAAATCAATTCCCCTGAAAATTCCACTATAAAAGTCAATAATAAAATTAGAAGAGTCCATAATAATGACTTAAAACTTTTTTCGGACTAATACAAAAAGCTTCATCCTCTTCAAAAAGACTTATTCCAATTGAATAACGCAATATCATCTTCCAGGTTTTCAAGATGATACAAATGGCAGTCTTCTTAATCTTCATCCCTTTAGCCTATGGCTCAGGAGTAGAAGTAAAGCAACTAAATGCTAGTGCAGGCATTTATTTTGAAGAAATTGGCAGAGCCAATTTCTATACCAACGAATGGAAAGTCGTCACCTATTACGACCTGGCGAATTTTAAATCGGAATTCAATAATATCCAGTTCATCGCACAGCAAATAACGATGACCTGCCAGAGACTTAATGGGAATTCAGCAATGGCCCACACCTGTAACGGTATGTTGCTACAAATAAATCTTATTATAGCAAACATAGAATATAGGAATATGTTACTTGTAATACAAAATAGGAAACAAAGAGCGCTATTTAATGCAATAGGCTCAATCTGTAAAGCTCTTTTTATCACATTGGACGAAGACGATGCCAGGCTATATGATGAGCAAATCCATAACCTTACCTTAAACCAAAACTCCCTCCTTTCCCTTATGAAAAGCCAAACTGCAATAGTCGAAGCAACTGCAAATATTTTCAACAAAACTAAAACCGCAATTGAAAAGGAATTCCTGGTTATGCATAAAAAGTTGATATCGATTCAGATAGCCTCATCTTTAATGGAAAACAGAACATTAGATAACAAAATATCCATTGAACTCGAATCCCTAATCTCACTAATCTCATTAATGGCATTTAGATACCAAAATACCCAAACAGAGCTAATAGATCTTCTAACAGATTCAAGGCATGGAAAATTCCACCCTACGCTCATATCCCCGAAAAAAATTGAAGAAGTTTTATTGAATATCAGGCAGGAATTGCCCAGTTCAATGATGCTTCCCATAAATTCCAGACAAAATATAATTACACAGATATACAAATTAAGTACAATAGCCGCAAATATCTTCAATAATAAAATAATTATAGAGCTCAGAATTCCCCTTCCTTTCAAGGAACCATATCAAATTTTTAAAGCAATGCCATTACCTACACTCCTCAACGGATCTTTCGTGTACATTAACCCATTAAAGGAATATATCCTTATAGACTACAATCGTGAACACTATATTGAATTAACACTTCAGGATATCCATAATTGCGCAACGTTGGACCAAACGCATTTTTACTGTAAGATCTTATCGCCTATCCTAAACACAAATACAAAAGCAAACCAATGTGAAGTAAATTTGATTAAAAAGGAACCAATTACATCGAAATGCAAAATCCAAAAATTAGAACAAAATCATTATTGGACGCAATTATCGCAGCAAAACGCTTGGCTTTCCTCCCTAAAAGAATCCCTACATATAGATATAATTTGTGAAAATTCCATTAATTCACAAACCCTGCATGGAACAGGAACAATGTATATCCATCCCGGTTGTTATGTACGAAGCAAAGAATTCATCTTGCACGGATATAATGCAAAAATATCCAAATTTAATTCAAACTTCGTCCCATCAATTAACATTTCCAGTATACTGTGGAATATGACGTTTTCCGCGGTGGAAACACCCACAGAAAGAAATCCCTTAAATATTACAAACAGCATGGATCTAGATAAACTTCTAAAATCCATTCGTTTCCAAAATGATCAGGAAAAAATTCCTCTTAATCCCATAAATAGCCATCATATCCACCATTATGCACTGTCATATTTAACAGTGGCTTTAATCATCACTTTTATTGGCGCCTATCTGTATATTAAATACAAACGAAAAGCCCGCAACGCTACAAATATTCCGCCGGAACCTGAACTGGAAAATGTGCCTAAACTCACACCTAGAAAGTTAAATTTCAACATAACTCCAGCACCTAAAAGAAAAACGCCGGACAACCTTTAGGGAATTCAACTCAACAGCCATATTTTGCAAAAATCTGAAAATAACAACATCTACAATAGCATAAAGGCAAATTTTGTTTAAAATACAAATCAACATAATCCCAATCCCAATACATAACATTTTTTTTTTGGTTCAAAGAAAACAAATCAAAAAGCCAATCACAAAAAAAGGCGACAAAACCCAAATATGCGAAAAAATAAGGGGTACCAAGGAAGTGAATAGGAAAAGTAAACTAAAACCAAACTTTTCTATTAAAAACATTTATTCAATCCGTACTAGGACAGAAGGGGGAATGAAAAGGAGTAAAAATATTTTTTTTTATAAAAAGAATCCGCCGGAGTCTGGATCATTCAGCCTCGGCCTCAGGATCAGGTCCCACCAGTGGAGGATGGCCGTCCATGGCATGCGGAGTGGGGCGGTAATACGACCGGCCAATTAAAACCATGTTAGCTCATGAAACAAATAGAGAAGGAAAAATTACGAACAAAATTAAAAAAAAAAAAAAAAAAAGCAAACTTACCCAATGGCGACAACGCCATATCGTATTCAGGCCACAGCGAAAAATTCCACACATGGTATTTCAGGGCATGGGGCTCGGCCCCCCAAACGGTCAGCGTGTCCCGTCCCGGACAAACAAAGTTTAGCCGGATTGGACCCTTCCATCGGGGCCAAACCAACTCAATATAAATCCCATCAATGATTACTACGTAGTCTTTAGGAGCCTTGAATGGCTTTCGCGAAATGGCCACTGCAAATATCATGGTGAAACTAAAACTAACCAAACTACCAGAACCCACAAACCCATAATCCACCTAATCACTATAAAACTGCATCCCAAGCAATTTTTATCGAAACAAAATATCACGGAGTCCCGCGCCAAAAATCTACCCACACGATATCTAGATTAAACAAGCCATTCTTATTAAAGAAATTTAACGATTTTTTTTTCTTCCTAATTTCTGCTCTCCCAGCTCGCAGTATCATAGTATTGACACACATTTATTAGCCGATTGAATCTTAATGATTTTCTTTACCTTTCGCTTTATACATACAGGCAGTACCAAACTTTAACAAATACTAAACAAACGAACACGACTTATAGTATCGAAAGAAAAAATAATAATGAATTTCTTAATTTTCCTTTTATTTCTTTTTATCTCATTTAACGAGTGTGCAATTAAATACATTTGAAATAAAACCATGAAAGGAAAATAGGTATAGAATTATAAGAAATTTTTTTTTCTCATAAAAAAAAAGGAAATAAAGAGATATAATAAAAAATTAAATCATAAAGGAGAAATACAAAATTTTTTTTTCTCGTGAAAAATGTTTTTGTAATAAAGATAACGTTTTTTATTAACACTTTGGAATATCGTAAGTAAGGAACAGAAATTAAAATAAAGATAAATAGTTTCTGCAAATTAACTTTATAATTATATAAATATATTGTAAAGAAAATGTCTATGCAAATAGAATTAAGACATAACGCAAACAAAAAATTGTTTGTTGAGAATATTGTTACCATTAACATTACTATATAGTAATAAATCAAGAAAGAAAAAGATATCCAGTAATTGCACATAATGAATATACATATATATTTAAATATAATTAATAATACCAACACTTTCAATTAGAATATTTTAATTAATTTTTAATATATTCTAGCTTTATAACTCTGTAATTATTTATAGTTAACTACATCCTATTTTATTTTAGTATATGCATCTTATATTCTCTTTTGCCAGGAAAGAAAGTTTTCTTCTCCGAAAGAATAAAACTTTCTTTTCCCCAGGGGGGAGGGATGTTGTGACTCAGGTACCTATGCCCCGAATCACAACCATTAGGTCAATACATCAATATATTGCCCTATACAATATATTGATGTATCACATAAAAGACCCTGAAAATGAAAAGTTATTTAATTTAAAATTTCATTTGAAATTTAAAATGCATTTAAAAATGCATTTCCATATCATAACAAAATGCAATTTAGCATAAATTGCATTTTGTTATCAGGCATGCATTTCATTTCCACGATATGCACTGCACACTTACCTACGTACAGTGTCTTCTTCTTTTCTCTTTTTGTACGTACACTGTACACTGCACATACGTATATTATTCAATTTGTAATCTAATTGTATGTACATACATACATACAATTATTACAATTATTCTCGCCCGCTTAAAATTAATATTTCAAGACGGGCGCACAAGTGCATATCAGATTACAGTTTTGCTGTCATGCATATACATTGCTACCAAAGTTTTTTGCATTTTCTCACGTACGTTTTTTCAACGTCGTGAGCAAGCAATAAAGCAATAAGATAAAAAAGCTTTTAAAAAAGTGATCGTGGGTACCTGGGTGCAATTTGCCCAAACCTCGGGGAGTTTGTTTTCGACCCGTCGAGAGAGAAAGATCGGAAGTACCAATAAATAAAACATTCTCGAATCAGGAAATTTAAAAGAAAAATTGTAAACTTATAAAAGAAAAGGGTGCTAAAACGGAAATTGTAAACATATTGGATAAAAGTGCCGATTGAAAATTGAAATTTAAAAGAAAAATTGTAAACTAAAAAAAAAAGGGTGCTAAAACGAAAATTGTAAACACATTGGATAAAAGTGCCGATTGAAAATTGTAAATTTATTAAAACAAGAAAATTATAAATAAAAGAAATCTAAAAGATTTTTAGGAAAAAGTGCAAGTTTTGTGTTTGACTGTTTAATCCCCATCTCAAAACTTAAAGGTGGCTGCTCTCTTCGTTGAAGCACGGAGCAGGCACAAAACAATTCCTGGCGTATTTAAAATTTGCGACAGTAAAAAATTATTTTTTGAAAAATTTACTGTAGAAAAGGCAATCCCTGGCGCAATTAAAATTTGCGACAGTATAAAATTAAATTTTGAAAAATTTACTATAGAAAAGGCAATCCCTGGCGTATTTAAAATTTGCGACAGTAAAAAATTATTTTTTGAAAAATTTACTACAGAAAAGGCAATCCCTGGCGTCATTAAAATTTGCGACAGTAAAAAATTATTTTTTGAAAAATTTACTATAGAAAAGGCAATCCCTGGCGTATTTAAAATTTGCGACAGTAAAAAATTACTTTTTTGAAAAATTTACTATAGAAAATGCAATCCCTGGCGTATTTAAAATTTGCGACAGTAAAAAATTACTTTTTGAAAAATTTACTATAGACAAGGCAATCCCTGGCGGATTTAAAATTTGCGACAGTATAAAATTAAATTTTGTAAAATTTACTATAGAAAAGGCAATCCCTGGCGTATTTAAAATTTGCGAGAGTAAAAAATTATTTTTTGAAAATTTACTGTAGAAAAGGCAATCCCGACAGTAAAAAATTGTTTTTTGAATAATTTACTGTAGAAAAGGCAATCCCTGGCGTAATTAAAATTTTCGACAGTAAAAAATTATTTTTTGAATAATTTACAATAGAAAAGGCAATCCCTGGCGTATTTAAAATTTGCGACAGTAAAAAATTATTTTTTGCAAAATTTACTATAGAAAAGGCAATCCCTGGCGGATTTAAAATTTGCGACAGTAAAAAATTATTTTTTGCAAAATTTACTATAGAAAAGGCAATCCCTGGCGTATTTAAAATTTGCGACAGTAAAAAATAATTTTTTGAATAATTTACTACAGAAAAGGCAATCCCTGGCGTAATTAAAATTTGCGACAGCAAAAAATTATTTTTTGAAAAATTTACTATAGAAAAGGCAATCCCTGGCGTAATTAAAATTTGCGAGAGTAAAAAATTATTTTTTAAATAATTTACTATAGAAAAGGCAATCCCTGGCGGATTTAAAATTTGCGACAGTATAAAATTAAATTTTGAAAAATTTACTATAGAAAAGGCAATCCCTGGCGTATTTAAAATTTGCGACAGTAAAAAATTATTTTTTGCAAAATTTACTATAGAAAAGGCAATCCCTGGCGTAATTAAAATTTGCGACAGTAAAAAATTATTTTTTGAATAATTTACTATAGAAAAGGCAATCGCTGGCGGATTTAAAATTTGCGACAGTAAAAAATTACTTTTTGAAAAATTTACTATAGACAAGGCAATCCCTGGCAGATTTAAAATTTGCGACAGTAGAAAATTAAATTTTGAAAAATTTACTATAGAAAAGGCAATTCCTGGCGTATTTAAAATTTGCGACAGTAAAAAATTATTTTTTGAAAAATTTACTGTAGAAAAGGCAATCCCTGGCGCAATTAAAATTTGCGACAGTATAAAATTAAATTTTGAAAAATTTACTATAGAAAAGGCAATCCCTGGCGTATTTAAAATTTGCGACAGTAGAAAATTATTTTTTGCAAAATTTACTGTAGAAAAGGCAATCCCTGGCGCAATTAAAATTTGCGACAGTATAAAACTAAATTTTGAAAAATTTACTGTAGAAAAGGCAATCCCGGTCGCAATTAAAATTTGCGACAGTAAACAATTATTTTTTGAAAAATTTACTATAGAAAAGGCAATCCCTGGCGCAATTAAAATTTGCGACAATAAAAAATTATTTTTTGCAAAATTTACTACAGAAAAGGCACTCCCTGGCGTATTTAAAACTTGCGACAGTAAAAAATTATTTTTTGAAAAATTTACTATAGAAAAGGCAATCCCTGGCGTATTTAAAATTTGCGACAGTAAAAAATTTACTATAGAAAAGGCAATCCCTGGCGTAATTAAAATTTGCGACAGTAAAAAATTATTTTTTGAATAATTTACTATAGAAAAGGCAATCCCTGGCGGATTTAAAATTTGCGACAGTAAAAAATTACTTTTTGAAAAATTTACTATAGACAAGGCAATCCCTGGCGGATTTAAAATTTGCGACAGTATAAAATTAAATTTTGAAAAATTTACTATAGCAAAGGCAATTCCTGGCGTATTTATAATTTGCGACAGTAAAAAATTATTTTTTGAAAAATTTACTGTAGAAAAGGCAATCCCTGCGCAATTAAAATTTGCGACAGTATAAAATTAAATTTTGAAAAATTTACTATAGAAAAGGCAATCCCTGGCGTATTTAAAATTTGCGACAGTAAAAAATTATTTTTTGCAAAATTTACTATAGAAAACGCAATCCCTGGCGTAATTAAAATTTGCGACAGTAAAAAATTATTTTTTGAATAATTTACTATAGAAAAGGCAATCCCTGGCGGATTTAAAATTTGCGACAGTAAAAAATTACTTTTTGAAAAATTTACTATAGACAAGGCAATCCCTGGCGGATTTAAAATTTGCGACAGTATAAAATTAAATTTTGAAAAATTTACTATAGAAAAGGCAATTCCTGGCGTATTTAAAATTTGCGACAGTAAGAAATTATTTTTTGAAAAATTTACTGTAGAAAAGGCAATCCCTGGCGCAATTAAAATTTGCGACAGTATAAAATTAAATTTTGAAAAATTTACTATAGAAAAGGCAATCCCTGGCGTATTTAAAATTTGCTACAGTAGAAAATTATTTTTTGCAAAATTTACTGTAGAAAAGGCAATCCCTGGCGCAATTAAAATTTGCGACAGTATAAAATTAAATTTTGAAAAATTTACTGTAGAACAGGCAATCCCGGTCGCAATTAAAATTTGCGACAGTAAAAAATTATTTTTTGAAAAATTTACTATAGAAAATGCAATCCCTGGCGCAATTAAAATTTGCGACAATAAAAAATTATTTTTTGCAAAATTTACTACAGAAAAGGCACTCCCTGGCGTATTTAAAACTTGCGACAGTAAAAAATTATTTTTTGAAAAATTTACTATAGAAAAGGCAATCCCTGGCGTATTTAAAATTTGCGACAGTAAAAAATTTACTATAGAAAAGGCGATCCCTGGCGTAATTAAAATTTGCGACAGTAAAAATTAGTTTTTGAAAAATTTACTGTAGGAAAGGCAATCCCTGGCGCAATTAAAATTTGCGACAGTAAAAAATTAATTTTTGAATAATTTACTATAGAAAAGACAATCCCTGGCGCAATTAAAATTTGCGACAGTATAAAATTAAATTTTGAAAAATTTACTGTAGAAAAGGCAATCCCTGGCGCAATTAAAATTTGCGACAGTAAAAAATTATTTTTTGAAAAATTTACTATAGAAAAGGCAATCCCTGGCGCATTTAAAATTTGCGACAGTAAAAAATTATTTTTTGAAAAATTTACTTTAGAAAAGGCAATCCCTGGCGTAATTAAAATTTGCGACAGTATAAAATTAAATTTTGAAAAATTTACTATAGAAAAGGCAATCCCTGGCGTATTTAAAATTTGCGACAGTAAAAAATTATTTGTTGCAAAATTTACTATAGAAAAGGCAATCCCTGGCGAATCTAAAATTTGCGACAGTAAAAAATTATTTATTGCAAAATTTACTATAGAAAAGGCAATCCCTGGCGTATTTAAAATTTGCGACAGTAAAAAATAATTTTTTGAAAAATTTACTATAGAAAAGGCAATCCCTTGCGCAATTAAAATTTGCGACAGTATAAAATTAAATTTTGAAAAATTTACTATAGAAAAGGCAATCCCTGGCGTATTTAAATTTTGCGACAGTAAAAAATTATTTTTTGCAAAATTTACTATAGAAAAGGCAATCCCTGGCGTAATTAAAATTTGCGACAGTAAAAAATTATTTTTTGAATAATTTACTATAGAAAAGGCAATCCCTGGCGGATTTAAAATTTGCGACAGTAAAAAATTACTTTTTGAAAAATTTACTATAGACAAGGCAATCCCTGGCGGATTTAAAATTTGCGACAGTATAAAATTAAATTTTGAAAAATTTACTATAGAAAAGGCAATTCCTGGCGTATTTAAAATTTGCGACAGTAAAAAATTATTTTTTGAAAAATTTACTGTAGAAAAGGCAATCCCTGGCGCAATTAAAATTTGCGACAGTATAAAATTAAATTTTGAAAAATTTACTGTAGAAAAGGCAATCCCTGGCGTATTTAAAATTTGCGACAGTAAAAAATTATTTTTTGCAAAATTTACTACAGAAAAGGCAATCCCTGGCGTCATTAAAATTTGCGACAGTAAAAAATTATTTTTTGAAAAATTTACTATAGAAAAGGCAATCCCTGGCGTATTTAAAATTTGCGACAGTAAAAAATTACTTTTTGAAAAATTTACTATAGACAAGGCAATCCCTGGCGGATTTAAAATTTGCGACAGTATAAAATTAAATTTTGAAAAATTTACTATAGAAAAGGCAATCCCTGGCGTATTTAAAATTTGCGAGAGTAAAAAATTATTTTTTGAAAATTTACTGTAGAAAAGGCAATCCCTGGCGCAATTAAAATTTGCGACAGTAAAAAATTATTTTTTGAATAATTTACTATAGAAAAGGCAATCCCTGGCGTAATTAAAATTTTCGACAGTAAACAATTAGTTCTTGAAAAATTTACTATAGAAAAGGCTATCCCTGGCGCAATTAAAATTTGCGAGAGTAAAAAATTATTTTTTGAATAATTTACTATAGAAAAGGCAATCCCTGGCGTAATTAAAATTTTCGACAGTAAAAAATAAAATTTTGAATAATTTACTATAGAAAAGGCAACCCCTGGCGCAATCAAAATTTGCGACAGTAAAAAATTATTTTTTGAATAATTTACTATAGAAAAGGCAATCCCTGGCGTATTTAAAATTTTCGACAGTAAAAAATTATTTTTTGAATAATTTACAATAGAAAAGGCAATCCCTGGCGTATTTAAAATTTGCGACAGTAAAAAATTATTTTTTGCAAAATTTACTATTGAAAAGGCAATCCGTGGCGTATTTCAAATTTGCGACAGTAAAAAATTATTTTTTGAATAATTTACTGTAGAAAAGGCAATCACTGGCGCAATTAAAATTTGCGACAGTAGAAAATTATTTTTTGAAAAATTTACTGTAGAAAAGGCAATCCCTGGCGCAATTAAAATTTGCGACAGTATAAAATTAAATTTTGAAAAATTTACTGTAGAAAAGGCAATCCCTGGCGTATTTAAAATTTGCGACAGTAAAAAATTATTTTTTGCAAAATTTACTACAGAAAAGGCAATCCCTGGCGTCATTAAAATTTGCGACAGTAAAAAATTATTTTTTGAAAAATTTACTATAGAAAAGGCAATCCCTGGCGTATTTAAAATTTGCGACAGTAAAAAATTACTTTTTGAAAAATTTACTATAGACAAGGCAATCCCTGGCGGATTTAAAATTTGCGACAGTATAAAATTAAATTTTGAAAAATTTACTATAGAAAAGGCAATCCCTGGCGTATTTAAAATTTGCGAGAGTAAAAAATTATTTTTTGAAAATTTACTGTAGAAAAGGCAATCCCTGGCGCAATTAAAATTTGCGACAGTAAAAAATTATTTTTTGAATAATTTACTATAGAAAAGGCAATCCCTGGCGTAATTAAAATTTTCGACAGTAAACAATTAGTTCTTGAAAAATTTACTATAGAAAAGGCTATCCCTGGCGCAATGAAAATTTGCGAGAGTAAAAAATTATTTTTTGAATAATTTACTATAGAAAAGGCAATCCCTGGCGTAATTAAAATTTTCGACAGTAAAAAATAAAATTTTGAATAATTTACTATAGAAAAGGCAACCCATGGCGCAATTAAAATTTGCGACAGTAAAAAATTATTTTTTGAATAATTTACTATAGAAAAGGCAATCCCTGGCGTATTTAAAATTTTCGAAAGTAAAAAATTATTTTTTGAATAATTTACAATAGAAAAGGCAATCCCTGGCGTATTTAAAATTTGCGACAGTAAAAAATTATTTTTTGCAAAATTTACTATAGAAAAGGCAATCCGTGGCGTATTTCAAATTTGCGACAGTAAAAAATTATTTTTTGAATAATTTACTGTAGAAAAGGCAATCACTGGCGCAATTAAAATTTGCGACAGTAGAAAATTATTTTTTGAAAAATTTACTGTTGAAAAGGCAATACCTGGCGTAATTAAAATTTGCGACAGTAAAAAATTAATTTTTGAAAAATTTACTGTAGAAAAGGCAATCCCTGGCGTATTTAAAATTTGCGACAGTAGAAAATTAAATTTTGATAAATTTACTATAAAAAAGTCAATCCCTGGCGTATTAAAAATTTGCGACAGTAAAAAATTATTTTTTGAAAAATTTACTATAGAAAAGGCAATCCCTGGCGTATTTAAAATTTGCGACAGTAAAAAATTATTTTTTGCAAAATTTACTATAGAAAAGACAATCCCTGGCGTATTTAAAATTTGCGACAGTAATTATTTTTTGAATAATTTACTGTAGAAATGGCAATCCCTAGCGAAATTAAAATTTGCGACAGTAGAAAATTATTTTTTGAAAAATTTACTGTAGAAAAGGCAATCCCTGGCGTAATTAAAATTTGCGACAATAAAAAATGAATTTTTGAAAAATTTACTGTAGAAAAGGCAATCCCTGGCGTATTTAAAATTTGCGACAGTAGAAAATTATTTTTTGCAAAATGTACTGTAGAAAAGGCAATCCCTGTCGCAAGTAAAATTTGCGACAGTATAAAATTATTTTTTGAAAAATTTACTATAGAAAAGGCAATCCCTGGCGTATTTAAAATTTGCGACAGTAAAAAATTATTTGTTGCAAAATTTACTATAGAAAAGGCAATCCCTGGCGAATCTAAAATTTGCGACAGTAAAAAATTATTTATTGTAAAATTTACTATAGAAAAGGCAATCCCTGGCGTATTTAAAATTTGCGACAGTATAAAATTAAATTTTGAAAAATTTACTGTAGAAAAGGCAATCCCTGGCGCAATTAAAATTTGCGACAGTAAAAAATTATTTTTTGAAAAATTTACTATAGAAAAGGCAATCCCTGGCGTAATTAAAATTTGCGACAGTAAAAAATTATTTTTTGAATAATTTACTATAGAAAAGGCAATCCCTGGCGGATTTAAAATTTGCGACAGTAAAAAGTTATTTATTGCAAAATTTACTATAGAAAAGGCAATCCCTGGCGTATTTAAAATTTGCGACAGTATAAAATTAAATTTTGAAAAATTTACTGTAGAAAAGGCAATCCCTGGCGCAATTAAAATTTGCGACAGTAAAAAATAATTTTTTGAAAAATTTACTATAGAAAAGGCAATCCCTGGCGTAATTAAAATTTGCGACAGTAAAAAATTATTTTTTGAAAAATTTACTATAGAAAAGGCAATCCCTGGCGCAATTAAAATTTGCGACAATAAAAAATTATTTTTTGCAAAATTTACTACAGAAAAGGCACTCCCTGGCGTATTTAAAACTTGCGACAGTAAAAAATTATTTTTTGAAAAATTTACTATAGAAAAGGCAATCCCTGGCCTATTTAAAATTTGCGACAGTAAAAAATTTACTATAGAAAACTCAATCCCTGGCGTAATTAAAATTTGCAACAGTAAAAATTAGTTTTTGAAAAATTTACTGTAGGAAAGGCAATCCCTGGCGCAATTACAATTTGCGACAGTAAAAAATTAATTTTTGAATAATTTACTATAGAAAAGACAATCCCTGGCGCAATTAATATTTGCGACAGTATAAAATTAAATTTTAAAAAATTTACTGTAGAAAAGGCAATCCCTGGCACAATTAAAATTTGCGACAGTAAAAAATTATTTTTTGAAAAATTTACTATAGAAAAGGCAATCCCTGGCGTATTTAAAATTTGCGACAGTAAAAAATTATTTTTTGCAAAATTTACTATAGAAAAGGCAATCCCTGGCGTAATTAAAATTTGCGACAGTAAAAAATTATTTTTTGAATAATTTACTATAGAAAAGGCAATCCCTGGCGGATTTAAAATTTGCGACAGTAAAAAATTACTTTTTGAAAAATTTACTATAGACAAGGCAATCCCTGGTGGATTTAAAATTTGCGACAGTATAAAATTAAATTTAGAAAAATTTACTATAGAAAAGGCAATTCCTGGCATATTTAAAATTTGCGGCAGTAAAAAATAATTTTTTGAAAAATTTACTATAGAAAAGGCAATCCCTGGCGTATTTAAAATTTGCGACAGTAAAAAATTATTTTTTGAATAATTTACTATAGAAAAGGCAATCCCTGGCGGATTTAAAATTTGCGACAGTAAAAAATTACTTTTTGAAAAATTTACTATAGACAAGGCAATCCCTGGTGGATTTAAAATTTGCGACAGTATAAAATTAAATTTTGAAAAATTTACTATAGAAAAGGCAATTCCTGGCGTATTTAAAATTTGCGACAGTAAAAAATTATTTTTTGAAAAATATACTGTAGAAAAGGCAATCCCTGGCGCAATTAAAATTTGCGACATTATAAAATTAAATTTTGAAAAATTTACTATAGAAAAGGCAATCCCTGGCGTATTTAAAATTTGCGACAGTAAAAAATTATTTTTTGCAAAATTTACTACAGAAAAGGCAATCCCTAGCCTCATTAAAATTTGCGACAGTAAAAAATTATTTTTTGAAAAATTTACTATAGAAAAGGCAATCCCTGGCGTATTTAAAATTTGCGACAGTAAAAAATTACTTTTTGAAAAATTTACTATATACAAGGCAATCCCTGGCGGATTTAAAATTTGCGACAGTATAAAATTAAATTTTGAAAAATTTACAATAGAAAAGGCAATCTCTGGCGTATTTAAAATTTGCGAGAGTAAAAAATAATTTTTTGAAAATTTACTGTAGAAAAGGCAATCCCCGGCGCAATTAAAATTTGCGACAGTAAAAAATTATTTTTTGAATAATTTACTATAGAAAAGGCAATCCCGGGCGTAATTAAAATTTTCGACAGTAAACAATTAGTTTTTGAAAAATTTACTATAGAAAAGGCTATCCTTGGCGCAATTAAAATTTGCGAGAGTAAAAAATTATTTTTTGAATAATTTACTATAGAAAAGGCAATCCCTGGCGTAATTAAAATTTTCGACAGTAAAAAATAAAATTTTGAATTATTTACTATAGAAAAGGCAATCCCTGGCGCATTTAAAATTTGCGACAGTAAAAAATTATTTTTTGAATAATTTACTATAGAAAAGGCAATCCCTGGCGTATTTAAAATTTTCGACAGTAAAAAATTATTTTTTGAATAATTTACAATAGAAAAGGCAATCCCTGGTGTATTTAAAATTTGCGACAGTAAAAAATTATTTTTTGCAAAATTTACTATAGAAAAGGCAATCCGTGGCGTAATTAAAATTTGCGACAGTAAAAAATTATTTTTTGAATAATTTACTATAGAAAAGGCAATCCCTGGCGGATTTAAAATTTGCGACAGTATAAAATTAAATTTTGAAAAATTTACTATAGGAGAGGCGATCCCTGGCGTATTTAAAATTTGCGACAGTAAAAAATAATTTTTTGAAAAATTTACTATAGAAAAGGCAATCCCTGGCGTATTTAAAATTTGCGACAGTAAAAAATTATTTTTCACAAAATTTACTATAGAAAAGGCAATACCTGGCGCATTTCAAATTTGCGACAGTAAAAAATTATTTTTTGAATAATTTACTGTAGAAAAGGCAATCACTGGCGCAATTAAAATTTGCGACAGTAGAAAATTATTTTTTGAAAAATTTACTGTAGAAAAGGTAATACCTGGCGTAATTAAAATTTGCGACAGTAAAAAATTAATTTTTGAAAAATTTACTGTAGAAAAGGCAATCCCTGGCGTATTTAAAATTTGCGACAGTAGAAAATTAAATTTTGATAAATTTACTATAAAAAAGGCAATCCCTGGCGTATTAAAAATTTGCGACAGTAAAAAATTATTTTTTGAAAAATTTACTATAGAAAAGGCAATCCCTGGCGTATTTAAAATTTGCGACAGTAAAAAATTATTTTTTGCAAAATTTACTATAGAAAAGACAATCCCTGGCGTATTTAAAATTTGCGACAGTAATTATTTTTTGAATAATTTACTGTAGAAATGGCAATCCCTGGCGAAATTAAAATTTGCGACAGTAGAAAATTATTTTTTGAAAAATTTACTGTAGAAAAGGCAATCCCTGGCGTATTTAAAATTTGCGACAGTAAAAAATTATTTGTTGCAAAATTTACTATAGAAAAGGCAATCCCTGGCGAATCTAAAATTTGCGACAGTAAAAAATTATTTATTGCAAAATTTACTATAGAAAAGCAATCCCTGGCGTATTTAAAATTTGCGACAGTAAAAAATAATTTTTTGAAAAATTTACTATAGAAAAGGCAATCCCTTGCGCAATTAAAATTTGCGACAGTATAAAATTAAATTTTGAAAAATTTACTATAGAAAAGGCAATCCCTGGCGTATTTAAAATTTGCGACAGTAAAAAATTATTTTTTGCAAAATTTACTACAGAAAAGGCAATCCCTGGCGTCATTAAAATTTGCGACAGTAAAAAATTATTTTTTAAAAAATTTACTATAGAAAAGGCAATCCCTGGCGTATTTAAAATTTGCGACAGTAAAAAATTACTTTTTGAAAAATTTACTATAGACAAGGCAATCCCTGGCGGATTTAAAATTTGCGACAGTATAAAATTAAATTTTGAAAAATTTACTATAGAAAAGGCAATCCCTGGCGTATTTAAAATTTGCGAGAGTAAAAAATTATTTTTTGAAAATTTACCGTAGAAAAGGCAATCCCTGGCGCAATTAAAATTTGCGACAGTAAAAACTTATTTTTTGAATAATTTACTATAGAAAAGGCAATCCCTGGCGTAATTAAAATTTTCGACAGTAAACAATTAGTTTTTGAAAAATTTACTATAGAAAAGGCTATCCCTGGCGCAATTAAAATTTGCGAGAGTAAAAAATTATTTTTTGAATAATTTACTATAGAAAAGGCAATCCCTGGCGTAATTAAAATTTTCGACAGTAAAAAATAAAATTTTGAATAATTTACTATAGAAAAGGCAACCCCTGGCGCAATTAAAATTTGCGACAGTAAAAAATTATTTTTTGAATAATTTACTATAGAAAAGGCAATCCCTGGCGTATTTAAAATTTTCGACAGTAAAAAATTATTTTTTGAATAATTTACAATAGAAAAGGCAATCCCTGGCGTATTTAAAATTTGCGACAGTAAAAAATTATTTTTTGCAAAATTTACTATAGAAAAGGCAATCCGTGGCGTAATTAAAATTTGCGACAGTAAAAAATTATTTTTTGAATAATTTACTATAGAAAAGGCAATCCCTGGCGGATTTGAAATTTGCGACTGTATAAAATTAAATTTTGAAAAATTTACTATAGAAGAGGCGATCCCTGGCGTATTTAAAATTTGCGACAGTAAAAAATAATTTTTTGAAAAATTTACTATAGAAAAGGCAATCCCTGGCGTATTAAAATTTGCGACAGTAAAAAATTATTTTTCACAAAATTTACTATAGAAAAGGCAATACCTGGCGTATTTCAAATTTGCGACAGTAAAAAATTATTTTTTGAATAATTTACTGTAGAAAAGGCAATCACTGGCGCAATTAAAATTTGCGACAGTAGAAAATTATTTTTTGAAAAATTTACTGTAGAAAAGGCAATACCTGGCGTAATTAAAATTTGCGACAGTAAAAAATTAATTTTTGAAAAATTTACTATAGAAAAGGCAATCCCTGGCGTATTTAAAATTTGCGACAGTAAAAAATTATTTTTTGCAAAATTTACTACAGAAAAGGCAATCCCTGGCGTCATTAAAATTTGCGACAGTAAAAAATTATTTTTTAAAAAATTTACTATAGAAAAGGCAATCCCTGGCGTATTTAAAATTTGCGACAGTAAAAAATTACTTTTTGAAAAATTTACTATAGACAAGGCAATCCCTGGCGGATTTAAAATTTGCGACAGTATAAAATTAAATTTTGAAAAATTTACTATAGAAAAGGCAATCCCTGGCGTATTTAAAATTTGCGAGAGTAAAAAATTATTTTTTGAAAATTTACTGTAGAAAAGGCAATCCCTGGCGCAATTAAAATTTGCGACAGTAAAAACTTATTTTTTGAATAATTTACTATAGAAAAGGCAATCCCTGGCGTAATTAAAATTTTCGACAGTAAACAATTAGTTTTTGAAAAATTTACTATAGAAAAGGCTATCCCTGGCACAAATAAAATTTGCGAGAGTAAAAAATTATTTTTTGAATAATTTACTATAGAAAAGGCAATCCCTGGCGTAATTAAAATTTTCGACAGTAAAAAATAAAATTTTGAATAATTTACTATAGAAAAGGCAACCCCTGGCGCAATTAAAATTTGCGACAGTAAAAAATTATTTTTTGAATAATTTACTATAGAAAAGGCAATCCCTGGCGTATTTAAAATTTTCGACAGTAAAAAATTATTTTTTGAATAATTTACAATAGAAAAGGCAATCCCTGGCGTATTTAAAATTTGCGACAGTAAAAAATTATTTTTTGCAAAATTTACTATAGAAAAGGCAATCCGTGGCGTAATTAAAATTTGCGACAGTAAAAAATTATTTTTTGAATAATTTACTATAGAAAAGGCAATCCCTGGCGGATTTAAAATTTGCGACTGTATAAAATTAAATTTTGAAAAATTTACTATAGAAGAGGCGATCCCTGGCGTATTTAAAATTTGCGACAGTAAAAAATAATTTTTTGAAAAATTTACTATAGAAAAGGCAATCCCTGGCGTATTAAAATTTGCGACAGTAAAAAATTATTTTTCACAAAATTTACTATAGAAAAGGCAATACCTGGCGTATTTCAAATTTGCGACAGTAAAAAATTATTTTTTGAATAATTTACTGTAGAAAAGGCAATCACTGGCGCAGTTAAAATTTTCGACAGTAGAAAATTATTTTTTGAAAAATTTACTGTAGAAAAGGCAATACCTGGCGTAATTAAAATTTGCGACAGTAAAAAATTAATTTTTGAAAAATTTACTGTAGAAAAGGCAATCCCTGGCGTATTTAAAATTTGCGACAGTAGAAAATTAATTTTTGATAAATTTACTATAAAAAAGTCAATCCCTGGCGTATTAAAAATTTGCGACAGTAAAAAATTATTTTTTGAAAAATTTACTATAGAAAAGGCAATCCCTGGCGTATTTAAAATTTGCGACAGTAAAAAATTATTTTTTGCAAAATTTACTATAGAAAAGACAATCCCTGGCGTATTTAAAATTTGCGACAGTAATTATTTTTTGAATAATTTACTGTAGAAATGGCAATCCCTGGCGAAATTAAAATTTGCGACAGTAGAAAATTATTTTTTGAAAAATTTACTGTAGAAAAGGCAATCCCTGGCGTAAATAAAATTTGCGACAATAAAAAATGAATTTTTGAAAAATTTACTGTAGAAAAGGCAATCCCTGGCGTATTTAAAATTTGCGACAGTAGAAAATTATTTTTTGCAAAATTTACTGTAGAAAAGGCAATCCCTGTCGCAAGTAAAATTTGCGACAGTATAAAATTATTTTTTGAAAAATTTACTATAGAAAAGGCAATCCCTGGCGTATTTAAAATTTGCGACAGTAAAAAATTATTTGTTGCAAAATTTACTATAGAAAAGGCAATCCCTGGCGAATCTAAAATTTGCGACAGTAAAAAATTATTTATTGCAAAATTTACTAAAGAAAAGGCAATCCCTGGCGTATTTAAAATTTGCGACAGTATAAAATTAAATTTTGAAAAATTTACTGTAGAAAAGGCAATCCCTGGCGCAATTAAAATTTGCGACAGTAAAAAATTATCTATAGAAAACTCAATCCCTGGCGTAATTAAAATTTGCGACAGTATAAAATTAAATTTTGAAAAATTTACAATAGAAAAGGCAATCCCTGGCGTATTTAAAATTTGCGAGAGTAAAAAATTATTTTTTGAAAATTTACTGTAGAAAAGGCAATCCCCGGCGCAATTAAAATTTGCGACAGTAAAAAATTATTTTTTGAATAATTTACTATAGAAAAGGCAATCCCTGGAGTAATTAAAATTTTCGACAGTAAACAATTAGTTTTTGAAAAATTTACTATAGAAAAGGCTATCCCTGGCGCAATTAAAATTTGCGAGAGTAAAAAATTATTTTTTGAATAATTTACTATAGAAAAGGCAATCCCTGGCGTAATTAAAATTTTCGACAGTAAAAAATAAAATTTTGAATTATTTACTATAGAAAAGGCAATCCCTGGCGCAAAAATTATTTTTTGAATAATTTACTATAGAAAAGGCAATCCCTGGCGTATTTAAAATTTTCGACAGTAAAAAATTATTTTTTGAATAATTTACAATAGAAAAGGCAATCCCTGGTGTATTTAAAATTTGCGACAGTAAAAAATTATTTTTTGCAAAATTTACTATAGAAAAGGCAATCCGTGGCGTAATTAAAATTTGCGACAGTAAAAAATTATTTTTTGAATAATTTACTATAGAAAGGGCAATCCCTGGCGGATTTAAAATTTGCGACAGTATAAAATTAAATTTTGAAAAATTTACTATAGAAGAGGCGATCCCTGGCGTATTTAAAATTTGCGACAGTAAAAAATAATTTTTTGAAAAATTTACTATAGAAAAGGCAATCCCTGGCGTATTTAAAATTTGCGACAGTAAAAAATTATTTTTCACAAAATTTACTATAGAAAAGGCAATACCTGGCGTATTTCAAATTTGCGACAGTAAAAAATTATTTTTTGAATAATTTACTGTAGAAAAGGCAATCACTGGCGCAATTAAAATTTGCGACAGTAGAAAATTATTTTTTGAAAAATTTACTGTAGAAAAGGCAATACCTGGCGTAATTAAAATTTGCGACAGTAAAAAATTAATTTTTGAAAAATTTACTGTAGAAAAGGCAATCCCTGGCGTATTTAAAATTTGCGACAGTAGAAAATTAAATTTTGATAAATTTACTATAAAAAAGGCAATCCCTGGCGTATTAAAAATTTGCGACAGTAAAAAATTATTTTTTGAAAAATTTACTATAGAAAAGGCAATCCCTGGCGTATTTAAAATTTGCGACAGTAAAAAATTATTTTTTGCAAAATTTACTATAGAAAAGACAATCCCTGGCGTATTTAAAATTTGCGACAGTAATTATTTTTTGAATAATTTACTGTAGAAATGGCAATCCCTGGCGAAATTAAAATTTGCGACAGTAGAAAATTATTTTTTGAAAAATTTACTGTAGAAAAGGCAATCCCTGGCGTATTTAAAATTTGCGACAGTAAAAAATTATTTGTTGCAAAATTTACTATAGAAAAGGCAATCCCTGGCGAATCTAAAATTTGCGACAGTAAAAAATTATTTATTGCAAAATTTACTATAGAAAAGCAATCCCTGGCGTATTTAAAATTTGCGACAGTAAAAAATAATTTTTTGAAAAATTTACTATAGAAAAGGCAATCCCTTGCGCAATTAAAATTTGCGACTGTATAAAATTAAATTTTGAAAAATTTACTATAGAAAAGGCAATCCCTGGCGTATTTAAAATTTGCGACAGTAAAAAATTATTTTTTGCAAAATTTACTATAGAAAAGGCAATCCCTGGCGTAATTAAAATTTGCGACAGTAAAAAATTATTTTTTGAATAATTTACTATAGAAAAGGCAATCCCTGGCGGATTTAAAATTTGCGACAGTAAAAAATTACTTTTTGAAAAATTTACTATAGACAAGGCAATCCCTGGCGGATTTAAAATTTGCGACAGTATAAAATTAAATTTTGAAAAATTTACTATAGAAAAGGCAATTCCTGGCGTATTTAAAATTTGCGACAGTAAAAAATTATTTTTTGAAAAATTTACTGTAGAAAAGGCAATCCCTGGCGCAATTAAAATTTGCGACAGTATAAAATTAAATTTTGAAAAATTTACTATAGAAAAGGCAATCCCTGGCGTATTTAAAATTTGCGACAGTAAAAAATTATTTTTTGCAAAATTTACTACAGAAAAGGCAATCCCTGGCGTCATTAAAATTTGCGACAGTAAAAAATTATTTTTTGAAAAATTTACTATAGAAAAGGCAATCCCTGGCGTATTTAAAATTTGCGACAGTAAAAAATTACTTTTTGAAAAATTTACTATAGACAAGGCAATCCCTGGCGGATTTAAAATTTGCGACAGTATAAAATTAAATTTTGAAAAATTTACTATAGAAAAGGCAATCCCTGGCGTATTTAAAATTTGCGAGAGTAAAAAATTATATTTTGAAAATTTACTGTAGAAAAGGCAATCCCTGGCGCAATTAAAATTTGCGACAGTAAAAAATTATTTTTTGAATAATTTACTATAGAAAAGGCAATCCCTGGCGTAATTAAAATTTTCGACAGTAAACAATTAGTTTTTGAAAAATTTACTATAGAAAGGGCTATCCCTGGCGCAATTAAAATTTGCGAGAGTAAAAAATTATTTTTTGAATAATTTACTATAGAAAAGGCAATCCCTGGCGTAATTAAAATTTTCGACAGTAAAAAATAAAATTTTGAATAATTTACTATAGAAAAGGCAATCCCTGGCGCAATTAAAATTTGCGACAGTATAAAATTAAATTTTGAAAAATTTACTATAGAAAAGGCAATCCCTGGCGTATTTAAAATTTGCGACAGTAAAAAATTATTTTTTGCAAAATTTACTATAGAAAAGGCAATCCCTGGCGTAATTAAAATTTGCGACAGTAAAAAATTATTTTTTGAATAATTTACTATAGAAAAGGCAATCCCTGGCGGATTTAAAATTTGCGACAGTAAAAAATTACTTTTTGAAAAATTTACTATAGACAAGGCAATCCCTGGCGGATTTAAAATTTGCGACAGTAAAAAATTATTTTTTGCAAAATTTACTACAGAAAAGGCAATCCCTGGCGTCATTAAAATTTGCGACAGTAAAAAATTGTTTTTTGAATAATTTACTATAGAAAAGGCAATCCCTGGCGTATTTAAAATTTGCGACAGTAAAAAATTATTTTTCACAAAATTTACTATAGAAAAGGCAATACCTGGCGTATTTCAAATTTGCGACAGTAAAAAATTATTTTTTGAATAATTTACTGTAGAAAAGGCAATCACTGGCGCAATTAAAATTTGCGACAGTAGAAAATTATTTTTTGAAAAATTTACTGTAGAAAAGGCAATACCTGGCGTAATTAAAATTTGCGACAGTAAAAAATTAATTTTTGAAAAATTTACTGTAGAAAAGGCAATACCTGGCGTATTTAAAATTTGCGACAGTAGAAAATTAAATTTTGATAAATTTACTATAAAAAAGGCAATCCCTGGCGTATTAAAAATTTGCGACAGTAAAAAATTATTTTTTGAAAAATTTACTATTGAAAAGGCAATCCCTGGCGTATTTAAAATTTGCGACAGTAAAAAATTATTTTCTGCAAAATTTACTATAGAAAAGACAATCCCTGGCGTATTTAAAATTTGCGACAGTAATTATTTTTTGAATAATTTACTGTAGAAATGGCAATCCCTGGCGAAATTAAAATTTACGACAGTAGAAAGTTATTTTTTGAAAAATTTACTGTAGAAAAGGCAATCCCTGGCGCAATTAAAATTTGCGACAATAAAAAATGAATTTTTGAAAAATTTACTGTAGAAAAGGCAATCCCTGGCGTATTTAAAATTTGCGACAGTAGAAAATTATTTTTTGCAAAATTTACTGTAGAAAAGGCAATCCCTGTCGCAATTAAAATTTGCGACAGTATAAAATTAAATTTTGAAAAATTTACTGTAGAAAAGGCAATCCCGGTCGCAATTAAAATTTGCGACAGTAAAAAATTATTTTTTGAAAAATTTACTATAGAAAAGGCAATCCCTGGCGCAATTAAAATTTGCGACAATAAAAAATTATTTTTTGCAAAATTTACTATAGAAAAGGCAATCCCTGGCGTATGTAAAATTTGCGACAGTAAAAAATTTACTATAGAAAAGGCAATCCCTGGCGTAATTAAAATTTGCGACAGTAAAAAATTAGTTTTTAAAAAATTTACTGTAGGAAAGGCAATCCCTGGCGCAATTAAAATTTGCGACAGTAAAAAATTAATTTTTGAATAATTTACTATAGAAAAGGCAATCCCTGGCGCAATTAAAATTTGCGACAGTAAAAAATTATTTTTTGAAAAATTTACTATAGAAAAGGCAATCCCTGGCGGATTTAAAATTTTCGACAGTAAAAAATTATTTTTTGAATAATTTACTATAGAAAAGGCAATCCCTGCCGCAATTAAAATTTGCGACAATAGAAAATTTTTTTTTTTAAATTTACTATAGAAAAGGCAATCCCTGGCGCAATTAAAACTTGCGACAGTAAAAAATTAAATTTTGAAAATTTTACTATAGAAAAGGCAATCCCTGGCGCAATTAAATATTGCGACAGTATAAAATTATTTTTTGAATAATTTACAATAGAAAAGGCAATCCCTGGCGCAATTAAAATTTGCGACAGTAACAAATTATTTTTTGAAAAATTTACTATAGAAAAGGCAATCCCTGGCGTAATTAAAATTTGCGACAGTAAAAAATTATTTTTTGAATAATTTACTATAGAAAAGGCAATCCCTGGCGGATTTAAAATTTGCGACAGTATAAAATTAAATTTTGAAAAATTTACTATAGAAAAGGCAATACCTGGCGTATTTAAAATTTGTGACAGTAAAAAATTATTTTTTGAAAAATATACTATAGAAAAGGCAATCCCTGGCGTATTTAAAATTTGCGACAGTAAAAAATTATTTTTTGAAAAATTTACTGTAGAAAAGGCAATCCCTGGCGCAATTAAAATTTGCGACAATAGAAAATTATTTTTTGAAAAATTTATTATAGAACAGGCAATACCTGGCGCAATTAAAATTTGCGACAGTATAAAATTATTTTTTGAAAAATTTACTATAGAAAAGGCAATCCCTGGCGCAATTAAAATTTGCGACAGTAAAAAATTATTTTTTGAAAAATTTACTGTAGAAAAGGCAATTCCTGGCGCAATTAAAATTTGCGACAGTAAAAAATTATTTTTTGAAAAATTTACTATAGAAAAGGCAATCCCTGGCGGATTTAAAACTTGAGACAGTAAAAAATTATTTGTGCAAA
Organism: Dioctria linearis; assembly: GCA_963930735.1. Taxonomy (NCBI): domain Eukaryota; kingdom Metazoa; phylum Arthropoda; class Insecta; order Diptera; family Asilidae; genus Dioctria; species Dioctria linearis. The sequence goes on from CAWVNZ010001232.1 coordinate 31,106, forward strand.
ATTTACTATAGAAAAGGCAATCCCTGGCGTATTTAAAATTTGCGACAGTAAAAAATAATTTTTTGAAAAATTTACTATAGAAAAGGCAATCCCTGGCGCAATTAAAATTTGCGACAGTATAAAATTAAATTTTGAAAAATTTACTATAGAAAAGGCAATCCCTGGCGTATTTAAAATTTGCGACAGTAAAAAATAATTTTTTGCAAAATTTACTATAGAAAAGGCAATCCCTGGCGTATTTAAAATTTGCGACAGTAAAAAATTACTTTTTGAAAAATTTACTATAGACAAGGCAATCCCTGGCGGATTTAAAATTTGCGACAGTATAAAATTAAATTTTGAAAAATTTACTATAGAAAAGGCAATCCCTGGCGTATTTAAAATTTGCGACAGTAAAAAATTATTTTTTGAAAAATTTACTGTAGAAAAGGCAATCCCTTGCGCAATTAAAATTTGCGACAGTAAAAAATTATTTTTTGAATAATTTACTATAGAAAAGGCAATCCCTGGCGTAATTAAAATTTTCGACAGTAAAAAATTAGTTTTTGAAAAATTTACTATAGAAAAGGCAATCCCTGGCGCAATTAAAATTTGCGACAGTAAAAAATTATTTTTTGAATAATTTACTATAGAAAAGGCAATCCCTGGCGTAATTAAAATTTGCGACAGTAAAAAATTAAATTTTGAAAATTTTACAATAGAAAAGGCAATCCCTGGCGCAATTAAATATTGCGACAGTATAAAATTATTTTTTGAATAATTTACAATAGAAAAGGCAATCCCTGGTGTATTTAAAATTTGCGACAGTAAAAAATTATTTTTTGCAAAATTTACTACATAAAAGGCAATCCCTGGCGTAATTAAAATTTGCGACAGTAAAAAATTATTTTTTGCATAATTTACTATAGAAAAGGCAATCCCTGGCGGATTTAAAATTTGCGACAGTATAAAATTAAATTTTGAAAAATTTACTATAGAAAAGGCAATCCCTGGCGTATTTAAAATTTGCGACAGTAAAAAATTATTTTTTGAAAAATTTACTATAGAAAAGGCAATCCCTGGCGTATTTAAAATTTGCGACAGTAAAAAATTATTTTTCACAAAATTTACTATAGAAAAGGCAATCCCTGGCGTATTTCAAATTTGCGGCAGTAAAAAATTATTTTTTGAATAATTTACTGTAGAAAAGGCAATCCCTGGCGCAATTAAAATTTGCGACAGTAGAAAATTATTTTTTGAAAAATTTACTGTAGAAAAGGCAATACCTGGCGTAATTAAAATTTGCGACAGTAAAAAATTAATTTTTGAAAAATTTACTGTAGAAAAGGCAATCCCTGGCGCATTTAAAATTTGCGACAGTAGAAAATTATTTTTTGTAAAATTTACTGTAGAAAAGTCAATCCCTGGCGTAATTAAAATTTGCGACAGTAAAACATTCGTTTTTGAAAAATTTACTGTAGAAAAGGCAAACCCTGGCGCAATTAAAATTTGCGACAGTAGAAAATTATTTTTTGAAAAATTTACTGTAGAAAAGGCAATACCTGGCGTAATTAAAATTTGCGACAGTATAAAATTAAATTTTGAAAAAGTTACTGTAGAAAAGGCAATCCCTGGCGCAATTAAAATTTGCGACAGTAAAAAAATATTTTTTGAAAAATGCACTATTGAAAAGGCAATCCCCGGCGTAATTAAAATTTGCGACAGTAAAAAATTAGTTTTTGAAAAATTTACTGTAGAAAAGGCAATCCCTGGCGCAATTAAAATTTGCGACAGTAGAAAATTATTTTTTGAAAAATTTACTATAGAAAAGGCAATCCCTGGCGCAATTAAAATTTGCGACAGTAAAAAATTATTTTTTGAATAATTTACTATAGAAAAGGCAATCCCTGGCGCAATTAAAATTTGGGACAGTATAAAATTAAATTTTGAAAAATTTACTGTAGAAAAGGCAATACCGGTCGCAATTAAAATTTGCGACAGTAAAAAATTATTTTTTGAAAAATTTACTATAGAAAAAGCAATCCCTGGCGCAATTAAAATTTGCGACAATAAAAAATTATTTTTTGCAAAATTTACTACACAAAAGGCACTCCCTGGCGTATTAAAAATTTGCGACAGTAAAAAATTATTTTTTGAAAAATTTACTATAGAAAAGGCAATCCCTGGCGTATTTAAAATTTGCGACAGTAAAAAATTTACTATAGAAAAGGCAATCCCTGACGCAATTAAAATTTGCGACAGTAGAAAATTATTTTTTGAAAAATTTACTATAGAAAAGGCAATCCCTGGCGCAATTAAAATTTGCGACAGTAAAAAATTATTTTTTGAATAATTTACTATAGAAAAGGCAATCCCTGGCGCAATTAAAATTTGCGACAGTAAAAAATTATTTTTTGAATAATTTACTATAGAAAAGGCAATCCCTGGCGCAATTAAAATTTGCGACAGTAAAAAATTATTTTTTGAATAATTTACTATAGAAAAGGCAATCTCTGGCGCAATTAAAATTTGCGACAGTAAAAAATTATTTTTTGAATAATTTACTATAGAATAGGCAATCCCAGGCGCAATTAAAATTTGCGACAGTATAAAATTAAATTTTGAAAAATTTACTGTAGAAAAGGCAATCCCTGGCGCAATTAAAATTTGCGACAGTAAAAAATTATTTTTTGAAAAACTTACTATAGAAAAGGCAATCCCTGGCGGATTTAAAATTTTCGACAGTAAAAAATTATTTTTTGAATAATTTACTATAGAAGAGGCAATCCCTGCCGCAATTAAAATTTGCGACAATAGAAAATTATTTTTTGAAAAATTTACTATAGAAAAGGCAATCCCTGGCGCTATTAAAACTTGCGACAGTAAAAAATTATTTTTTGAAAAATATACTATAGAAAAGGCAAACCCTGGCGAAATTAAAATTTGCGACAGCAAAAAATTATTTTTTGAAAAATTTACTATAGAAAAGGCAATCCCTGGCGTATTTAAATTTGCGACAGTAGAAAATTTTTTTTGAAAAATTTATTATAGAACAGGCAATCCATGGCGCAATTTAAATTTGCGACAGTATAAAATTATTTTTTGAAAAATTTATTATAGAAAAGGCAATCCCTGGTGCAATTAAAATTTGCGACAGTAAAAAATTATTTTTTGAAAAATTTACTGTAGAAAAGGCAATTCCTGGCGCAATTAAAATTTGCGACAGTAAAAAATTATTTTTTGAAAAATTTACTACAGAAAAGGCAATCCCTGGCGGATTTAAAATTTGCGACAGTATAAAATTAAATTTTGAAAAATTTACTATAGAAAAGGCAATCCCTGGCGTATTTAAAATTTGCGACAGTAAAAAATTACTTTTTGAAAAAATTACTAAAGACAAGGCAATCCCTGGCGGATTTAAAATTTGCGACAGTATAAAATTAAATTTTGAAAAATTTACTATAGAAAAGGCAATCCCTGGCGTATTTAAAATTTGCGACAGTAAAAAATTATTTTTGGAAAAATTTACTGTAGAAAAGGCAATCCCTGGCGCAAATAAAATTTGCGACAGTAAAAAATTATTTTTTGAATAATTTACTATAGAAAAGGCAATCCCTGGCGTAATTAAAATTTTCGACAGTAAAAAATTAGTTTTTGAAAAATTTACTATAGAAAAGTCAATCCCTGGCGCAATTAAAATTTGCGACAGTAAAAAATTATTTTCTGAATAATTTACTATAGAAAAGGTAATCCCTGGCGTATTTCAAATTTGCGACAGTAAAAAATTATTTTTTGAATAATTTACTGTAGAAAAGGCAATCCCTGGCGCAATTAAAATTTGCGACAGTAGAAAATTATTTTTTGAAAAATTTACTGTAGAAAAGGCAATACCTGGCGTAATTAAAATTTGCGACAATAAAAAATTAATTTTTGAAATATTTACTGTAGAAAGGCAATCCCTGGCGTATTTAAAATTTGCGACAGTAGAAAATTATTTTTTGTAAAATTTACTGTAGAAAAGTCAATCTCTGGCGCAATTAAAATTTGCGACAGTATAAAATTAAATTTTGAAAAAGTTACTGTAGAAAAGGCAATCCCTTGCGCAATTAAAATTTGCGACAGTAAAAAAATATTTTTGAAAAATGCACTATAGAAAAGGCAATCCCCGGCGTAATTAAAATATGCGACAGTAAAAAATTAGTTTTTGAAAAATTTACTGTAGAAAAGGCAATCCCTGGCGCAAGTAAAATTTGCGACAGTAGAAAATTATTTTTTGAAAAATTTACTATAGAAAAGGCAATCCCTGGCGCAATTAAAATTTGCGACAGTAAAAATTATTTTTTGAATAATTTACTATAGAAAAGGCAATCGCTGGCGTATTTAAAATTTGCGACAGTAAAAAATTATTTTTTGAAAAATTTATTGTAGAAAAGGCAATCCCTGGCGCAGTTAAAATTTGCGACAGTAAAAACTTATTTTTTGACAAATTTACTATAGAAAAGGCAATCCCTGGCGCAATTAAAATTTGCGACAGTAAAAAATTATTTTTTGAAAAATTTACTATAGAAAAGGCAAAAGTTGGCGAAATTAAAATTTGCTACAGCAAAAAATTAATTTTTGTAAAATTTACTATAGAAAAGGCAATCCCTGGCGCAATTAAAATTTGCGACAGTATAAAATTATTTTTTGAAAAATTTACTATAGAAAAGGCAATCCCTGGCCAATTAAAATTTGCGACAGTAAAAAATTATTTTTTGAATAATTTACTATAGAAAAGGCAATCCCTGGCGTAATTAAAATTAGCGACAGTAAAAAATTATTTTTTGAAAAATTTTCTGTAGAAATGTCAATCCCTGGCGCAATTAAAATTTGCGACAGTAAAAAATTATTTTTTGAAAAATTTACTATAGAAAAGGCAATCCCTGGCCCAATTAAAATTTGCGACAGTAAAAAATAATTTTTTGTGAAATTTACTACAGAAAAGGCACACCCTGGCGTATTTAAAATTTGCGACAGTAAAAAATTATTTTTTGAAAAATTTACTATAGAAAAGGCAATCCCTGGCGTATTTAAAATTTGCGACAGTAAAAAATTTACTATAGAAAAGGCAATCCCTGGCGTAATTAAAATTTGCGACAGTAAAAAATTAGTTTTTGAAAAATTTACTGTAGGAAAGGCAATCCCTGGCGCAATTAAAATTTGCGACAGTAAAAAAATATTTTTTGAAAAATTTACTATAGAAAAGGCAATCCCTGGCGTAATTAAAATTTGCGACAATAAAAAAATATTTTTTGCAAAATTTACTACAGAAAAGGCACTCCCTGGCGTATTTAAAATTTGCGACAGTAAAAAATTATTTTTTGAAAAATTTACTATAGAAAAGGCAATCCCTGTCGTTTTTAAAATTTGCGACAGTAAAAAATTTACTATAGCAAAGGCAATCCCTGGCGTAATTAAAATTTGCGACAGTAAAAAATTAGTTTTTGAAAAATTTACTGTAGGAAAGGCAATCCCTGGCGCAATTAAAATTTGCGACAGTAAAAAATTAATTTTTGAATAATTTACTATAGAAAAGGCAATCCCTGGCGCAATTAAAATTTGCGACAGTATAAAATTATTTTTTGAAAAATTTACTATAGAAAAGGCAATCCCTGGCGCAATTAAAATTTGCGACAGTAAAAAATTATTTTTTGAAAAATTTACTGTAGAAAAGGCAATTCCTGGCGCAATTAAAATTTGCGACAGTAAAAAATTATTTTTTGAAAAATTTACTATAGAAAAAGCAATCCCTGGCGCAATTAAAATTTGCGACAATAAAAAATTATTTTTTGCAAAATTTACTACAGAAAAGGCACTCCCTGGCGTATTAAAAATTTGCGACAGTAAAAAATTATTTTTTGAAAAATTTACTATAGAAAAGGCAATCCCTGGCGTATTTAAAATTTGCGACAGTAAAAAATTTACTATAGAAAAGGCAATCCCTGACGCAATTAAAATTTGCGACAGTAGAAAATTATTTTTTGAAAAATTTACTATAGAAAAGGCAATCCCTGGCGCAATTAAAATTTGCGACAGTAAAAAATTATTTTTTGAATAATTTACTATAGAAAGGGCAATCCCTGGCGCAATTAAAATTTGCGACAGTAAAAAATTATTTTTTGAATAATTTACTATAGAAAAGGCAATCCCTGGCGCAATTAAAATTTGCGACAGTAAAAAATTATTTTTTGAATAATTTACTATAGAAAAGGCAAACTCTGGCGCAATTAAAATTTGCGACAGTAAAAAATTATTTTTTGAATAATTTACTATAGAATAGGCAATCCCAGGCGCAATTAAAATTTGCGACAGTATAAAATTAAATTTTGAAAAATTTACTGTAGAAAAGGCAATCCCTGGCGCAATTAAAATTTGCGACAGTAAAAAATTATTTTTTGAAAAACTTACTATAGAAAAGGCAATCCCTGGCGGATTTAAAATTTTCGACAGTAAAAAATTATTTTTTGAATAATTTACTATAGAAGAGGCAATCCCTGCCGCAATTAAAATTTGCGACAATAGAAAATTATTTTTTGAAAAATTTACTATAGAAAAGGCAATCCCTGGCGCTATTAAAACTTGCGACAGTAAAAAATTATTTTTTGAAAAATATACTATAGAAAAGGCAAACCCTGGCGAAATTAAAATTTGCGACAGCAAAAAATTATTTTTTGAAAAATTTACTATAGAAAAGGCAATCCCTGGCGTATTTAAATTTGCGACAGTAGAAAATTATTTTTTGAAAAATTTATTATAGAACAGGCAATCCATGGCGCAATTAAAATTTGCGACAGTATAAAATTATTTTTTGAAAAATTTATTATAGAAAAGGCAATCCCTGGTGCAATTAAAATTTGCGACAGTAAAAAATTATTTTTTGAAAAATTTACTGTAGAAAAGGCAATTCCTGGCGCAATTAAAATTTGCGACAGTAAAAAATTATTTTTTGAAAAATTTACTACAGAAAAGGCAATCCCTGGCGGATTTAAAATTTGCGACAGTATAAAATTAAATTTTGAAAAATTTACTATAGAAAAGGCAATCCCTGGCGTATTTAAAATTTGCGACAGTAAAAAATTACTTTTTGAAAAATTTACTAAAGACAAGGCAATCCCTGGCGGATTTAAAATTTGCGACAGTATAAAATTAAATTTTGAAAAATTTACTATAGAAAAGGCAATCCCTGGCGTATTTAAAATTTGCGACAGTAAAAAATTATTTTTTGAAAAATTTACTGTAGAAAAGGCAATCCCTGGCGCAAATAAAATTTGCGACAGTAAAAAATTATTTTTTGAATAATTTACTATAGAAAAGGCAATCCCTGGCGTAATTAAAATTTTCGACAGTAAAAAATTAGTTTTTGAAAAATTTACTAAAGACAAGGCAATCCCTGGCGGATTTAAAATTTGCGACAGTATAAAATTAAATTTTGAAAAATTTACTATAGAAAAGGCAATCCCTGGCGTATTTAAAATTTGCGACAGTAAAAAATTACTTTTTGAAAAATTTACTAAAGACAAGGCAATCCCTGGCGGATTTAAAATTTGCGACAGTATAAAATTAAATTTTGAAAAATTTACTATAGAAAAGGCAATCCCTGGCGTATTTAAAATTTGCGACAGTAAAAAATTATTTTTTGAAAAATTTACTGTAGAAAAGGCAATCCCTGGCGCAAATAAAATTTGCGACAGTAAAAAATTATTTTTTGAATAATTTACTATAGAAAAGGCAATCCCTGGCGTAATTAAAATTTTCGACAGTAAAAAATTAGTTTTTGAAAAATTTACTATAGAAAAGTCAATCCCTGGCGCAATTAAAATTTGCGACAGTAAAAAATTATTTTTTGAATAATTTACTATAGAAAAGGTAATCCCTGGCGTATTTCAAATTTGCGACAGTAAAAAATTATTTTTTGAATAATTTACTGTAGAAAAGGCAATCCCTGGCGCAATTAAAATTTGCGACAGTAGAAAATTATTTTTTGAAAAATTTACTGTAGAAAAGGCAATACCTGGCGTAATTAAAATTTGCGACAATAAAAATTAATTTTTGAAATATTTACTGTAGAAAGGCAATCCCTGGCGTATTTAAAATTTGCGACAGTAGAAAATTATTTTTTGTAAAATTTACTGTAGAAAAGTCAATCTCTGGCGCAATTAAAATTTGCGACAGTATAAAATTAAATTTTGAAAAAGTTACTGTAGAAAAGGCAATCCCTTGCGCAATTAAAATTTGCGACAGTAAAAAAATATTTTTTGAAAAATGCACTATAGAAAAGGCAATCCCCGGCGTAATTAAAATATGCGACAGTAAAAAATTAGTTTTTGAAAAATTTACTGTAGAAAAGGCAATCCCTGGCGCAAGTAAAATTTGCGACAGTAGAAAATTATTTTTTGAAAAATTTACTATAGAAAAGGCAATCCCTGGCGCAATTAAAATTTGCGACAGTAAAAAATTATTTTTTGAATAATTTACTATAGAAAAGGCAATCCCTGGCG
>CAWVNZ010001233.1:0-60171 GCA_963930735.1 Dioctria linearis
GCCTTTTCTATAGTAAATTATTCAAAAAATAATTTTTTACTGTCGCAAATTTTAAATACGCCAGGGATTGCCTTTTGTGTAGTAAATTATTCAAAAATTCATTTTTTACTGTCTCAAATTTTCATTACGCCAGGGATTGCCTTTTCTATAGTAAATTATTGGAAAAAAAATTTTTTACTGTCGCAAATTATAATTACGCCAGGGATTGCCTTTTCTATAGTAAATTATTCAAAAAATAATTTTTTACTGTTGCAAATTTTAATTACGCCAGGGATTGCCTTTTCTATAGTAAATTATTCAAAAAATAATTTTATACTGTCGCAAATTATAATTTCGCCAGGGATTGCCTTTTCTATAGTAAATCATTCAAAAAATAATTTTTTACTGTCGCAAATTATAATTACGCCAGGGATTGCCTTTTCTATAGTAAATTATTCAAAAATTCATTTTTTACTGTCTCAAATTTTAATTACGCCAGGGATTGCCTATTCTATAGTAAATTTTGCAAAAAATAATTGTTTAGTGTCGCAAATTTTAATTACGCCAGCGATTGCCTTTTCTATAGTAAATTATTCAAAAAATAATTTTTTACTGTCTCAATTTTTAATTACGCCATGGGTTGCCTTTCCTATAGTAAATTTTGCAAAAAATAATTGTTTAGTGTCGCAAATTATAATTACGCCAGGGATTGCCTTTTCTATAGTAAATTATTCAAAAAATAATTTTTTACTGTTGCAAATTTTAATTACGCCAGGGATTGCCTTTTCTATAGTAAATTATTCAAAAAATTATTTTTTACTGTCTCAAATTTTAATTACGCCAGGAATTGCCTTTTCTATAGTAAATTATTCAAAAAATAATTTTTTACTGTCGCAAATTATAATTACGCCAGGGATTGCCTTTTCTATAGTAAATTATTCAAAAAATAATTTTATACTGTCGCAAATTTTAATTACGCCAGGGATTGCCTTTTCTATAGTAAATTATTCAAAAAATAATTTTTTACTGTCGCAAATTTTAATTACGCCAGGGATTGCCTTTTCTATAGTAAATTATTCAAAAATTCATTTTTTACTGTCGCAAATTTTAATTACGCCAGGGATTGCCTTTTCTATAGTAAATTTTTCAAAAAATAATTGTTTAGTGTCGCAAATTTTAATTACGCCAGGGATTGCCTTTTCTATAGTAAATTATTCAAAAAATAATTTTTTACTGTCGCAAATTATAATTACGCCAGGGATTGCCTTTTGTATAGTAAATTATTCAAAAAATAATTTTTTCTGTCACAAATTTTAATTACGCCAAGGATTGCCTTTTCTATAGTAAATTATTCAAAAAATAATTTTTTACTGTCTCAAATTTTAATTACGCCAGGGATTGCCTTTTCTATAGTAAATTATTCAAAAATTCATTTTTTACTGTCGCAAATTTTAATTACGCCAGGGATTGCCTTTTGTATAGTAAATTTTGCAAAAAATAATTGTTTAGTGTCGCAAATTTTAATTACGCCAGGGATTGCCTTTTCTATAGTAAATTATTCAAAAAATAATTTTATACTGTCTCAAATTTTACTTACGCCAGGGATTGCCTTTTCTATAGTAAATTATTCAAAAAATAATTTTTTCTGTCACAAATTTTAATTACGCCAGGATTTGCCTTTTCTATAGTAAATTATTCAAAAAATAATTGTTTAGTGTCGCAAAATTTAATTACGCCAGGGATTGCCTTTTCTATAGTAAATTATTCAAAAATTCATTTTTTACTGTCGCAAATTTTAATTACGCCAGAGATTGCCTTTTCTATAGTAAATTATTCAAAAATTCATTTTATACTGTCGCAAATTATAATTACGCCAGGGATTGCCTTTTCTATAGTAAATTATTCAAAAAATAATTTTTTACTGTCGCAAATTTTAAATACGCCAGGGATTGCCTTTTGTATAGTAAATTATTCAAAAATTAATTTTTTACTGTCTCAAATTTTAATTACGCCAGGGATTGCCTTTTCTATAGTAAATTTTGCAAAAAATAATTTTTTATTGTTGCAAATTTTAAATACTCCAGGGATTGCCTTTTCTATTGTAAATTATTCAAAAATTCATTTTTTACTGTCGCAAATTTTAATTACGCCAGGGATTGCCTTTTCTATAGTAAATTATTCAAAAATTCATTTTATACTGTCGCAAATTATTATTACGCCAGGGATTGCCTTTTCTATAGTAAATTATTCAAAAAATAATTTTTGACTGTCGCAAATTTTAAATACGCCAGGGATTGCCTTTTGTATAGTAAATTTTGGAAAAAATAATTTTTTACTGTTGCAAATTTTAAATACGCCAGGGGTTGCCTTTTCTATAGTAAATTATTCAAAAAATAATTTTTTACTGTCGCAAATTTTAATTACGCCAGGGATTGCCTTTTCTATAGTAAATTATTCAAAAATTCATTTTATACTGTCGCAAATTATAATTACGCCAGGGATTGCCTTTTCTATAGTAAATTATTCAAAAAATAATTTTTTACTGTCGCAAATTTTAAATACGCCACGGATTGCCTTTTGTATAGTAAATTATTCAAAAATTCATTTTTTACTGTCTCAAATTTTAATTACGCCAGGGATTGCCTTTTGTATAGTAAATTATTCAAAAAATAATTTTTTCTGTCACAAATTTTAATTACGCCAGGGATTGCCTTTTCTATAGTAAATTATTCAAAAAATAATTGTTTAGTGTCGCAAATTTTAATTACGCCAGGGATTGCCTTTTCTATAGTAAATTATTCAAAAATTCATTTTTTACTGTCGCAAATTTTAATTACGCCAGGGATTGCCTTTTCTATAGTAAATTTTGCAAAAAAATAATTTTTTACTGTTGCAAATTTTAAATACGCCAGGGATTGCCTTTTCTATAGTAAATTATTCAAAAAATATTTTTTTACTGTCGCAAATTATAATTACGCCAGGGATTGCCTTTTCTATAGTAAATTATTCAAAACATAATTTTTTATTGTTGCAAATTTTAAATACGCCAGGGATTGCCTTTTGTATAGTAAATTTTGCAAAAAATAATTGTTTAGTGTCGCAAATTTTAATTACGCCAGGGATTGCCTTTTCTATAGTAAATTATTCAAAAATTCATTTTTTACTGTCGCAAATTTTAAGTACGCCAGGGATTGCCTTTTCTATAGTAAATTTTGCAAAAAAAAATTTGTTAGTGTCGCATATTTTAATTACGCCAGGGATTGCCTTTTCTATAGTAAATTTTTCAAAAAATAATTGTTTACTGTCGCAAATTTTAATTACGCCAGGGATTGCCTTTTCTATAGTAAATTATTCAAAAATTCATTTTTTACTGTCTCAAATTTTAATTACGCCAGGGATTGCCTTTTCTATAGTAAATTATTCAAAAATTCATTTTTTACTGTCTCAAATTTTAATTACGCCAGGGATTGCCTTTTCTATAGTAAATTATTCAAAAATTCATTTTTTTACTGTCGCAAATTTTAATTACGCCAGGGATTGCCTTTTCTATAGTAAATTTTGCAAAAAATAATTTTTTACTGTCGCAAATTTTAATTACGCCAGGGATTGCCTTTTCTATAGTAAATTATTCAAAAATTCATTTTTTACTGTCGCAAATTTTAATTACGCCAGGGATTGCCTTTTCTATAGTAAATTTTGCAAAAAATAATTGTTTAGTGTCGCAAATTTTAATTACGCCAGGATTGCCTTTTCTATAGTAAATTATTCAAAAATTCATTTTTTACTGTCGCAAATTTTAATTACGCCAGGGATTGCCTTTTGTATAGTAAATTTTGCAAAAAATAATTTTTTACTGTCGCAAATTTTAATTACGCCAGGGATTGCCTTTTCTATAGTAAATTATTCAAAAAATAATTTTTTACTGTCGCAAATTTTAATTACGCCACGGATTGCCTTTTCTATAGTAAATTTTGCAAAAAATAATTTTTACTGTCGCAAATTTTAATTACGCCAGGGATTGCCTTTTCTATAGTAAATTATTCAAAAAATATTTTTTTACTGTCGCAAATTTTAATTACGCCAGGGATTGCCTTTTGTATAGTAAATTATTCAAAAAATAATTGTTTAGTGTCGCAAATTTTAATTACGCCAGGGATTGCCTTTTCTATAGTAAATTTTGCAAAAAATAATTTTTTACTGTCGAAAATTTTAATTACGCCAGGGATTGCCTTTTCTATAGTAAATTATTCAAAAAATAATTTTTTACTGTCGCAAATTTTAATTACGCCAGGGATTGCCTTTTCTATAGTAAATTATTCAAAAATTAATTTTTTTCTGTCTCAAATTTTAATTACGCCAGGGATTGCCTTTTCTATAGTAAATTTTGCAAAAAATAATTTTTTACTGTCGCAAATTTTAATTACGCCAGGGATTGCCTTTTCTATAGTAAATTATTCAAAAAATAATGTTTTACTGTCGCAAATTTTAATTACGCCAGGGATTGCCTTTTGTATAGTAAATTATTCAAAAAATAATTGTTTAGTGTCGCAAATTTTAATTACGCCAGGGATTGCCTTTTCTATAGTAAATTATTCAAAAAATAATTTTTTACTGTCTCAAATTTTAATTACGCCAGGGATTGCCTTTTCTATAGTAAATTATTCAAAAATTCATTTTTTACTGTCTCAAATTTTAATTACGCCAGGGATTGCCTTTTCTATAGTAAATTATTCAAAAAATAATTTTATACTGTCGCAAATTTTAAATACGCCAGGGATTGCCTTTTGTATAGTAAATTTTGCAAAAAATAATTGTTTAGTGCCGCAAGTTGTAATTACGCCAGGGATTGCCTTTTCTATAGTAAATTATTCAAAAAATAATTTTATACTGTCTCAAATTTTAATTACGGCAGGGATTGCCTTTTGTATAGTAAATTATTCAAAAAATAATTTTTTCTGTCACAAATTTTATTTACGCCAGGGATTGCCTTTTCTATAGTAAATTATTCAAAAAATATTTGTTTAGTGTCGCAAATTTTAATTACGCCAGGGATTGCCTTTTCTATAGTAAATTATTCAAAAATTCATTTTTTACTGTCGCAAATTTTAATTACGCCAGGGATTGCCTTTTCTATAGTAAATTATTCAAAAATTCATTTTATACTGTCGCAAATTATAATTACGCCAGGGATTGCCTTTTCTATAGTAAATTATTCAAAAATAATTTTTTACTGTCGCAAATTTTAAATACGCCAGGGATTGCCTTTTGTATAGTAAATTATTCAAAAATTCATTTTTTACTGTCTCAAATTTTAATTACGCCAGGGATTGCCTTTTCTATAGTAAATTTTGCAAAAAATAATTTTATACTGTCGCAAATTTTAACTACGCTTGCGATTGCCTTTTCTATAGTAAATTTTGCAAAAATTAATTTTTTACTGTCTCAAATTTTAATTACGCCAGGGATTGCCTTTTCTATAGTAAATTATTCAAAAAATAATTTTTTACTGTTGCAAATTTTAATTACGCCAGGGATTGCCTTTTGTATAGTAAATTATTCAAAAAATAATTTTTTACTGTCTCAAATTTTAATTACGCCAGGGATTGCCTTTTCTATAGTAAATTTTGCAAAAAATAATTGTTTACTGTCTCAAATTTTAATTACGCCAGGGATTGCCTTTTCTATAGTAAATTTTGCAAAAAATAATTTTTTTCTGTCGCAAATTTTAATTACGCCAGGGATTGCCTTTTCTATAGTAAATTATTCAAAAAATAATTTTTTTCTGTCGCAAATTTTAATTACGCCAGGGATTGCCTTTTCTATAGTAAATTATTCAAAAAATAATTTTTTACTGTCGCAAATTTTAATTACGCCAGGGATTGCCTTTTCTATAGTAAATTATTCAAAAATTCATTTTTTACTGTCTCAAATTTTAATTACGCCAGGGATTGCCTTTTCTATAGTAAATTTAGCAAAAAATAATTGTTTAGTGTCGCAAATTTTAATTACGCCAGGGATTGCCTTTTCTATAGTAAATTATTCAAAAAATAAGTTTTTACTGTCTCAAATTTTAAATACGCCAGGGATTGCCTTTTGTATAGTAAATTATTCAAAAATTCATTTTTTACTGTCTCAAATTTTAATTACGCCAGGGATTGCCATTTCTATAGTAAATTTTGCAAAAAATAATTTTTTACTGTTGCAAATTTTAATTACGCCAGGGATTGCCTTTTCTATAGTAAATTATACAAAAATTCATTTTTTACTGTCTCATATTTTAATTACGCCAGGGATTGCCTTTTCTATAGTAAATTTTGCAAAAAATAATTTTTTACTGTCTCAAATTTTAATTACGCCAGGGATTGCCTTTTCTATAGTAAATTATTCAAAAAATAATTTTATACTGTCGCAAATTATAATTACGCCAGGGATTGCCTTTTCTATAGTAAATTATTCAAAAAATAATTTTTTACTGTCGCAAATTATAATTACGCCAGGGATTGCCTTTTCTATAGTAAATTTTGCAAAAAATAATGTTTTTCTGTCGCAAATTTTAATTACGCCAGGGATTGCCTTTTCTATAGTAAATTATTCAAAAAAATAATTTTATACTGTCGCAAATTTTAATTACTCCAGGGATTGCCTTTTCTATAGTAAATTATTCAAAAATTCATTTTTTACTGTCTCAAATTTTAATTACGCCAGGGATTGCCTTTTCTATAGTAAATTATTCAAAAATTCATTTTTTACTGTCTCAAATTTTAATTACGCCAGGGATTGCCTTTTCTATAGTAAATTATTCAAAAATTCATTTTTTACTGTCTCAAATTTTAATTACGCCAGGGATTGCCTTTTCTATAGTCAATTTTGCAAAAAATAATTGTTTAGTGTCGCAAATTTTAATTACACCAGGGATTGCCTTTTCTATAGTAAATTATTCAGAAAATAATTTTTTTCTGTCGCAAATTTTAATTACGCCAGGGATTGTCTTTTCTATAGTAAATTATTCAAAAAATAATTTTTTACTGTCGCAAATTTTAATTACGCCAGGGATTGCCTTTTCTATAGTAAATTATTCAAAAATAATTTTTTACTGTTGCAAATTTTAAATACGCCAGGGATTGCCTTTTCTATAGTAAATTATTCAAAAAATAATTTCTTACTGTCGCAAATTTTAATTACGCCAGGGATTGCCTTTTCTATAGTAAATTTTGCAAAAAATAATTTTTTACTGTCGCAAATTTTAATTACGCCAGGGAATGCCTTTTCTATAGTAAATTTTGCAAAAAATAATTTTTTACTGTCGCAAATTTTAATTACGCCAGGGATTGCCTTTTCTATAGTAAATTATTCAAAAATTCATTTTATACTGTCGCAAATTATAATTACGCCAGGGATTGCCTTTTCTATAGTAAATTATTCAAAAAATAATTTTTTACTGTCGCAAATTTTAAATACGCCACGGATTGCCTTTTGTATAGTAAATTATTCAAAAATTCATTTTTTACTGTCTCAAATTTTAATTACGCCAGGGATTGCCTTTTGTATAGTAAATTATTCAAAAAATAATTTTTTCTGTCACAAATTTTAATTACGCCAGGGATTGCCTTTTCTATAGTAAATTATTCAAAAAATAATTGTTTAGTGTCGCAAATTTTAATTACGCCAGGGATTGCCTTTTCTATAGTAAATTATTCAAAAATTCATTTTTTACTGTCGCAAATTTTAATTACGCCAGGGATTGCCTTTTCTATAGTAAATTTTGCAAAAAATAATTTTTTACTGTTGCAAATTTTAAATACGCCAGGGATTGCCTTTTCTATAGTAAATTATTCAAAAAATATTTTTTTACTGTCGCAAATTATAATTACGCCAGGGATTGCCTTTTCTATAGTAAATTATTCAAAACATAATTTTTTATTGTTGCAAATTTTAAATACGCCAGGGATTGCCTTTTGTATAGTAAATTTTGCAAAAAATAATTGTTTAGTGTCGCAAATTTTAATTACGCCAGGGATTGCCTTTTCTATAGTAAATTATTCAAAAATTCATTTTTTACTGTCGCAAATTTTAAGTACGCCAGGGATTGCCTTTTCTATAGTAAATTTTGCAAAAAAAAATTTGTTAGTGTCGCATATTTTAATTACGCCAGGGATTGCCTTTTCTATAGTAAATTTTTCAAAAATAATTGTTTACTGTCGCAAATTTTAATTACGCCAGGGATTGCCTTTTCTATAGTAAATTATTCAAAAATTCATTTTTTACTGTCTCAAATTTTAATTACGCCAGGGATTGCCTTTTCTATAGTAAATTATTCAAAAATTCATTTTTTACTGTCTCAAATTTTAATTACGCCAGGGATTGCCTTTTCTATAGTAAATTATTCAAAAATTCATTTTTTACTGTCGCAAATTTTAATTACGCCAGGGATTGCCTTTTCTATAGTAAATTTTGCAAAAAATAATTTTTTACTGTCGCAAATTTTAATTACGCCAGGGATTGCCTTTTCTATAGTAAATTATTCAAAAATTCATTTTTTACTGTCGCAAATTTTAATTACGCCAGGGATTGCCTTTTCTATAGTAAATTTTGCAAAAAATAATTGTTTAGTGTCGCAAATTTTAATTACGCCAGGATTGCCTTTTCTATAGTAAATTATTCAAAAATTCATTTTTTACTGTCGCAAATTTTAATTACGCCAGGGATTGCCTTTTGTATAGTAAATTTTGCAAAAAATAATTTTTTACTGTCGCAAATTTTAATTACGCCAGGGATTGCCTTTTCTATAGTAAATTATTCAAAAAATAATTTTTTACTGTCGCAAATTTTAATTACGCCACGGATTGCCTTTTCTATAGTAAATTTTGCAAAAAATAATTTTTTACTGTCGCAAATTTTAATTACGCAGGGATTGCCTTTTCTATAGTAAATTATTCAAAAAATATTTTTTTACTGTCGCAAATTTTAATTACGCCAGGGATTGCCTTTTGTATAGTAAATTATTCAAAAAATAATTGTTTAGTGTCGCAAATTTTAATTACGCCAGGGATTGCCTTTTCTATAGTAAATTTTGCAAAAAATAATTTTTTACTGTCGCAAATTTTAATTACGCCAGGGATTGCCTTTTCTATAGTAAATTATTCAAAAATTAATTTTTTTCTGTCTCAAATTTTAATTACGCCAGGGATTGCCTTTTCTATAGTAAATTTTGCAAAAAATAATTTTTTACTGTCGCAAATTTTAATTACGCCAGGGATTGCCTTTTCTATAGTAAATTATTCAAAAAATAATGTTTTACTGTCGCAAATTTTAATTACGCCAGGGATTGCCTTTTGTATAGTAAATTATTCAAAAAATAATTGTTTAGTGTCGCAAATTTTAATTACGCCAGGGATTGCCTTTTCTATAGTAAATTATTCAAAAAATAATTTTTTACTGTCTCAAATTTTAATTACGCCAGGGATTGCCTTTTCTATAGTAAATTATTCAAAAATTCATTTTTTACTGTCTCAAATTTTAATTACGCCAGGGATTGCCTTTTCTATAGTAAATTATTCAAAAAATAATTTTATACTGTCGCAAATTTTAAATACGCCAGGGATTGCCTTTTGTATAGTAAATTTTGCAAAAAATAATTGTTTAGTGCCGCAAGTTGTAATTACGCCAGGGATTGCCTTTTCTATAGTAAATTATTCAAAAAATAATTTTATACTGTCTCAAATTTTAATTACGGCAGGGATTGCCTTTTGTATAGTAAATTATTCAAAAAATAATTTTTTCTGTCACAAATTTTATTTACGCCAGGGATTGCCTTTTCTATAGTAAATTATTCAAAAAATATTTGTTTAGTGTCGCAAATTTTAATTACGCCAGGGATTGCCTTTTCTATAGTAAATTATTCAAAAATTCATTTTTTACTGTCGCAAATTTTAATTACGCCAGGGATTGCCTTTTCTATAGTAAATTATTCAAAAATTCATTTTATACTGTCGCAAATTATAATTACGCCAGGGATTGCCTTTTCTATAGTAAATTATTCAAAAAATAATTTTTTACTGTCGCAAATTTTAAATACGCCAGGGATTGCCTTTTGTATAGTAAATTATTCAAAAATTCATTTTTTACTGTCTCAAATTTTAATTACGCCAGGGATTGCCTTTTCTATAGTAAATTTTGCAAAAAATAATTTTATACTGTCGCAAATTTTAACTACGCTTGCGATTGCCTTTTCTATAGTAAATTTTGCAAAAATTAATTTTTTACTGTCTCAAATTTTAATTACGCCAGGGATTGCCTTTTCTATAGTAAATTATTCAAAAAATAATTTTTTACTGTTGCAAATTTTAATTACGCCAGGGATTGCCTTTTGTATAGTAAATTATTCAAAAAATAATTTTTTACTGTCTCAAATTTTAATTACGCCAGGGATTGCCTTTTCTATAGTAAATTTTGCAAAAAATAATTGTTTACTGTCTCAAATTTTAATTACGCCAGGGATTGCCTTTTCTATAGTAAATTTTGCAAAAAATAATTTTTTTCTGTCGCAAATTTTAATTACGCCAGGGATTGCCTTTTCTATAGTAAATTATTCAAAAAATAATTTTTTTCTGTCGCAAATTTTAATTACGCCAGGGATTGCCTTTTCTATAGTAAATTATTCAAAAAATAATTTTTTACTGTCGCAAATTTTAATTACGCCAGGGATTGCCTTTTCTATAGTAAATTATTCAAAAATTCATTTTTTACTGTCTCAAATTTTAATTACGCCAGGGATTGCCTTTTCTATAGTAAATTTAGCAAAAAATAATTGTTTAGTGTCGCAAATTTTAATTACGCCAGGGATTGCCTTTTCTATAGTAAATTATTCAAAAAATAAGTTTTTACTGTCTCAAATTTTAAATACGCCAGGGATTGCCTTTTGTATAGTAAATTATTCAAAAATTCATTTTTTACTGTCTCAAATTTTAATTACGCCAGGGATTGCCATTTCTATAGTAAATTTTGCAAAAAATAATTTTTTACTGTTGCAAATTTTAATTACGCCAGGGATTGCCTTTTCTATAGTAAATTATACAAAAATTCATTTTTTACTGTCTCATATTTTAATTACGCCAGGGATTGCCTTTTCTATAGTAAATTTTGCAAAAAATAATTTTTTACTGTCTCAAATTTTAATTACGCCAGGGATTGCCTTTTCTATAGTAAATTATTCAAAAAATAATTTTATACTGTCGCAAATTATAATTACGCCAGGGATTGCCTTTTCTATAGTAAATTATTCAAAAAATAATTTTTTACTGTCGCAAATTATAATTACGCCAGGGATTGCCTTTTCTATAGTAAATTTTGCAAAAAATAATGTTTTTCTGTCGCAAATTTTAATTACGCCAGGGATTGCCTTTTCTATAGTAAATTATTCAAAAAAATAATTTTATACTGTCGCAAATTTTAATTACTCCAGGGATTGCCTTTTCTATAGTAAATTATTCAAAAATTCATTTTTTACTGTCTCAAATTTTAATTACGCCAGGGATTGCCTTTTCTATAGTAAATTATTCAAAAATTCATTTTTTACTGTCTCAAATTTTAATTACGCCAGGGATTGCCTTTTCTATAGTAAATTATTCAAAAATTCATTTTTTACTGTCTCAAATTTTAATTACGCCAGGGATTGCCTTTTCTATAGTAAATTTTGCAAAAAATAATTGTTTAGTGTCGCAAATTTTAATTACACCAGGGATTGCCTTTTCTATAGTAAATTATTCAGAAAATAATTTTTTTCTGTCGCAAATTTTAATTACGCCAGGGATTGTCTTTTCTATAGTAAATTATTCAAAAAATAATTTTTTACTGTCGCAAATTTTAATTACGCCAGGGATTGCCTTTTCTATAGTAAATTATTCAAAAAATAATTTTTTACTGTTGCAAATTTTAAATACGCCAGGGATTGCCTTTTCTATAGTAAATTATTCAAAAAATAATTTCTTACTGTCGCAAATTTTAATTACGCCAGGGATTGCCTTTTCTATAGTAAATTTTGCAAAAAAATAATTTTTTACTGTCGCAAATTTTAATTACGCCAGGGAATGCCTTTTCTATAGTAAATTTTGCAAAAAATAATTTTTTACTGTCGCAAATTTTAATTACGCCAGGGATTGCCTTTTCTATAGTAAATTATTCAAAAAATAATTTTTTACTGTCGCAAATTTTAATTACGCCAGGGATTGCCTTTTCTATAGTAAATTATTCAAAAATTAATTTTTTACTGTTGCAAATTTTAAATACGCCAGGGATAGCCTTTTCTATAGTAAATTTTGCAAAAAAAAAATTATTTTTTACTGTCGCAAATTTTAATTACGCCAGGGATTGCCTTTTCTATAGTAAATTTTGCAAAAAATAATTTTTTACTGTCGCAAATTTTAAATACGCCAGGGATTGCCTTTTGTATAGTAAATTTTGCAAAAAATAATTCTTTAGTGTCGCAAATTTTAATTACGCGAGGGATTGCCTTTTCTATAGTAAATTATTCAAAACATAATTTTTTACTGTCTCAAATTTTAATTACGCCAGGGATTGCCTTTTCTATGGTAAATTTTGCAAAAAATAATTGTTTAGTGTCGCAAATTTTAATTACGCCAGGGATTGCCTTTTCTATAGTAAATTATTCAAAAAATAATTTTTTTCTGTCGCAAATTTTAATTACGCCAGGGATTGCCTTTTCTATAGTAAATTATTCAAAAAATAATTTTTTACTGTCGCAAATTTTAATTACGCCAGGGAATGCCTTTTTCTATAGTAAATTATTCAAAAAATAATTTTTTACTGTTGCAAATTTTAAATACGCCAGGGATTGCCTTTTCTATAGTAAATTATTCAAAAAATAATTTTTTACTGTCGCAAATTTTAATTACGCCAGGGATTGCCTTTTCTATAATAAATTATTCAAAAAATAATTTTTTACTGTCGCAAATTATAATTACGCCAGGGATTGCCTTTTCTATAGTAAATTATTCAAAAATTCATTTTTTACTGTCTCAAATTTTAATTACGCCAGGGATTGCCTTTTCTATAGTAAATTATTCAAAAAATAATTTTTTACTGTCTCAAATTTTAATTACGCCAGGGATTGCCTTTTCTATAGTAAATTATTCAAAAATAATTTTTTCTGTCACAAATTTTAATTACGCCAGGGATTGCATTTTCTATAGTAAATTTTGCAAAAAATAATTTTTTACTGTCGCAAATTTTAATTACGCCAGGGATTGCCTTTTCTATAGTAAATTATTCAAAAAATAATTTTTATGTCACAAATTTTTATTACGCCAGGGATTGCATTTTCTGTAGTAAATTTTGCAAAAAATATTTTTTTACTGTCGCAAATTTTAATTACGCCAGGGATTGCCTTTGTATAGTAAATTATTCAAAAAATAATTTTATACTGTCGCAAATTTTAAATACGCCAGGGATTGCCTTTTCTATAGTAAATTATTCAAAAGTTAATTTTTTACTGTCTCAAATTATAATTACGCCAGGGATTGCCTTTTCTATAGTAAATTATTCAAAAAATAATTTTTTCTGTCACAAATTTTAATTACGCCAGGGATTGCATTTTCTATAGTAAATTTTGCAAAAAGAATTTTTTACTGTCGCAAATTTTAATTACGCCAGGGATTGCCTTTTCTATAGTAAATTATTCAAAAATTCATTTTTTACTGTCTCAAATTTTAATTACGCCAGGGATTGCCTTTTCTATAGTAAATTAATCAAAAAATAATTTTTTACTGTCGCAAATTTTAATTACGCCAGGGATTGCCTTTTCTATAGTAAATTATTCAAAAATTAATTTTATACTGTCGCAAATTTTAATTACGCCAGGGATTGCCTTTTGTATAGTAAATTTTGCAAAAAATAATTGTTTAGTGTCGCAAATTTTAATTACGCCAGGGATTGCCTTTTCTATAGTAAATTATTCAAAAATTCATTTTTTACTGTCTCAAATTTTAACTACGCCAGGGATTGCCTTTTCTATAGTAAATTATTCAAAAAATAATTGTTTAGTGTCGCAAATTTTAATTACGCCAGGGATTGCCTTTTCTATAGTAAATTATTCAAAAATTCATTTTTTACTGTCTCAAATTATAATTACGCTACGGATTGCCTTTTCTATAGTAAATTATTCAAAAAATAATTTTTTCTGTCACAAATTTTATTTACGCCAGGGATTGCATTTTCTATAGTAAATTTTGCAAAAAATAATTTTTTACTGTCGCAAGTTTTAATTACGCCAGGGATTGCCTTTTCTATAGTAAATTATTCAAAAATTCATTTTTTACTGTCGCAAATTTTAAATACGCCAGGGATTGCCTTTTCTATAGTAAATTATTCAAAAATTAATTTTTTACTGTCTCAAATTATAATTACGCCAGGGATTGCCTTTTCTATAGTAAATTATTCAAAAAATAATTTTTTCTGTCACAAATTTTAATTACGCCAGGGATTGCATTTTCTGTAGTAAATTTTGCAAAAAATAATTTTTTACTGTCGCAAATTTTAATTACGCCAGGGATTGCCTTTTCTATAGTAAATTATTCAAAAATTCGTTTTTTACTGTCTCAAATTTTAATTACGCCAGGGATTGCCTTTTCTATAGTAAATTATTCAAAAAATAATTTTATACTGTCGCAAATTATAATTACGCCAGGGATTGCCTTTTCTATAGTAAATTATTCAAAAACTAATTGTTTAGTGTCGCAAATTTTAATTACGCCAGGGATTGCCTTTTCTATAGTAAATTATTCAAAAAATAATTTTATACTGTCGCAAATTATAATTACGCCAGGGATTGCCTTTTCTATAGTAAATTATTCAAAAAAAAATTTTTTACTGTCGCAAATTTTAATTACGCCAGGGATTGCCTTTTCTATAGTAAATTATTCAAAAATTAATTTTATACTGTCGCAAATTTTAATTACGCCAGGGATTGCCTTTTGTATAGTAAATTTTGCAAAAAATAATTGTTTAGTGTCGCAAATTTTAATTACGACATGGATTGCCTTTTCTATAGTAAATTATTCAAAAATTCATTTTTTACTGTCGCAAATTTTAAATACGCCAGGGATTGCCTTTTCTATAGTAAATTATTCAAAAATTAATTTTTTACTGTATCAAATTATAATTACGCCAGGGATTGCCTTTTCTATAGTAAATTATTCAAAAAATAATTTTTTCTGTCACAAATTTTAATTACGCCAGGGATTGCATTTTCTGTAGTAAATTTTGCAAAAAATAATTTTTTACTGTCGCAAATTTTAATTACGCCAGGGATTGCCTTTTCTATAGTAAATTATTCAAAAATTCGTTTTTTACTGTCTCAAATTTTAATTACGCCAGGGATTGCCTTTTCTATAGTAAATTATTCAAAAAATAATTTTATACTGTCGCAAATTATAATTACGCCACGGATTGCCTTTTCTATAGTAAATTATTCAAAAACTAATTGTTTAGTGTCGCAAATTTTAATTACGCCAGGGATTGCCTTTTCTATAGTAAATTATTCAAAAAATAATTTTATACTGTCGCAAATTATAATTACGCCAGGGATTGCCTTTTCTATAGTAAATTATTCAAAAAAAAATTTTTTACTGTCGCAAATTTTAATTACGCCAGGGATTGCCTTTTCTATAGTAAATTATTCAAAAATTAATTTTATACTGTCGCAAATTTTAATTACGCCAGGGATTGCCTTTTGTATAGTAAATTTTGCAAAAAATAATTGTTTAGTGTCGCAAATTTTAATTACGCCAGGGATTGCCTTTTCTATAGTAAATTATTCAAAAATTCATTTTTTACTGTCGCAAATTTTAAATACGCCAGGGATTGCCTTTTCTATAGTAAATTATTCAAAAATTAATTTTTTACTGTCTCAAATTATAATTACGCCAGGGATTGCCTTTTCTATAGTAAATTATTCAAAAAATAATTTTTTCTGTCACAAATTTTAATTACGCCAGGGATTGCATTTTCTGTAGTAAATTTTGCAAAAAATAATTTTTTACTGTCGCAAATTTTAATTACGCCAGGGATTGCCTTTTCTATAGTAAATTATTCAAAAATTCGTTTTTTACTGTCTCAAATTTTAATTACGCCAGGGATTGCCTTTTCTATAGTAAATTATTCAAAAAATAATTTTATACTGTCGCAAATTTTAATTACGCCAGGGATTGCCTTTTCTATAGTAAATTTTGCAAAAAATA
Organism: Dioctria linearis; assembly: GCA_963930735.1. Classification (NCBI taxonomy): domain Eukaryota; kingdom Metazoa; phylum Arthropoda; class Insecta; order Diptera; family Asilidae; genus Dioctria; species Dioctria linearis. The sequence goes on from CAWVNZ010001233.1 coordinate 16,233, forward strand.
ATTTTTTACTGTCGCAAATTTTAATTACGCCAGGGAATGCCTTTTCTATAGTAAATTTTGCAAAAAATAATTTTTTACTGTCGCAAATTTTAATTACGCCAGGGATTGCCTTTTCTATAGTAAATTATTCAAAAAATAATTTTTTACTGTCGCAAATTTTAATTACGCCAGGGATTGCCTTTTCTATAGTAAATTATTCAAAAATTAATTTTTTACTGTTGCAAATTTTAAATACGCCAGGGATAGCCTTTTCTATAGTAAATTTTGAAAAAAAAAAAATTATTTTTTACTGTCGCAAATTTTAATTACGCCAGGGATTGCCTTTTCTATAGTAAATTTTGCAAAAAATAATTTTTTACTGTCGCAAATTTTAAATACGCCAGGGATTGCCTTTTGTATAGTAAATTTTGCAAAAAATAATTCTTTAGTGTCGCAAATTTTAAATACGCCAGGGATTGCCTTTTCTATAGTAAATTATTCAAAAATTAATTTTTTACTGTCTCAAATTATAATTACGCCGGGGATTGCCTTTTCTATAGTAAATTATTCAAAAAATAATTTTTTCTGTCACAAATTTTAATTACGCCAGGGATTGCATTTCCTGTTGTAAATTTTGCAAAAAATAATTTTTTACTGTCGCAAATTTTAATTACGCCAGGGATTGCCTTTTCTATAGTAAATTATTCAAAAATTCGTTTTTTACTGTCTCAAATTTTAATTACGCCAGGGATTGCCTTTTCTATAGTAAATTATTCAAAAAATAATTTTATACTGTCGCAAATTTTAATTACGCCAGGGATTGCCTTTTCTATAGTAAATTTTGCAAAAAATAATTTTTTACTGTCGCAAATTTTAATTACGCCAGGGAATGCCTTTTCTATAGTAAATTTTGCAAAAAATAATTTTTTACTGTCGCAAATTTTAATTACGCCAGGGATTGCCTTTTCTATAGTAAATTATTCAAAACATAATTTTTTACTGTCTCAAATTTTAATTACGCCAGGGATTGCCTTTTCTATGGTAAATTTTGCAAAAAATAATTGTTTAGTGTCGCAAATTTTAATTACGCCAGGGATTGCCTTTTCTATAGTAAATTATTCAAAAAATAATTTTTTCTGTCGCAAATTTTAATTACGCCAGGGATTGCCTTTTCTATAGTAAATTATTCAAAAAATAATTTTTTACTGTCGCAAATTTTAATTACGCCAGGGAATGCCTTTTCTATAGTAAATTATTCAAAAAATAATTTTTTACTGTTGCAAATTTTAAATACGCCAGGGATTGCCTTTTCTATAGTAAATTATTCAAAAAATAATTTTTTACTGTCGCAAATTTTAATTTCGCCAGGGATTGCCTTTTCTATAATAAATTATTCAAAAAATAATTTTTTACTGTCGCAAATTATAATTACGCCAGGGATTGCCTTTTCTATAGTAAATTATTCAAAAATTCATTTTTTACTGTCTCAAATTTTAATTACGCCAGGGATTGCCTTTTCTATAGTAAATTATTCAAAAATTAATTTTATACTGTCGCAAATTTTAATTACGCCAGGGATTGCCTTTTGTATAGTAAATTATTCAAAAAATAATTTTTTTCTGTCGCAAATTTTAATTACGCCAGGGATTGCCTTTTCTATAGTAAATTAATCAAAAAATAATTTTTTACTGTCGCAAATTTTAATTACGCCAGGGATTGCCTTTTCTATAGTAAATTATTCAAAAATTAATTTTATACTGTCGCAAATTTTAATTACGCCAGGGATTGCCTTTTGTATAGTAAATTTTGCAAAAAATAATTGTTTAGTGTCGCAAATTTTAATTACGCCAGGGATTGCCTTTTCTATAGTAAATTATTCAAAAAATAATTTTATACTGTCGCAAATTTTAAATACGCCAGGGATTGCCTTTTCTATAGTAAATTATTCAAAAGTTAATTTTTTACTGTTTCAAATTATAATTACGCCAGGGATTGCCTTTTCTATAGTAAATTATTCAAAAAATAATTTTTTCTGTCACAAATTTTAATTACGCCAGGGATTGCATTTTGTATAGTAAATTTTGCAAAAAGAATTTTTTACTGTCGCAAATTTTAATTACGCCAGGGATTGCCTTTTCTATAGTAAATTATTCAAAAATTCATTTTTTACTGTCTCAAATTTTAATTACGCCAGGGATTGCCTTTTCTATAGTAAATTAATCAAAAAATAATTTTTTACTGTCGCAAATTTTAATTACGCCAGGGATTGCCTTTTCTATAGTAAATTATTCAAAAATTAATTTTATACTTTCGCAAATTTTAATTACGCCAGGGATTGCCTTTTGTATAGTAAATTTTGCAAAAAATAATTGTTTAGTGTCGCAAATTTTAATTACGCCAGGGATTGCCTTTTCTATAGTAAATTATTCAAAAATTCATTTTTTACTGTCTCAAATTTTAACTACGCCAGGGATTGCCTTTTCTATAGTAAATTATTCAAAAAATAATTGTTTAGTGTCGCAAATTTTAATTACGCCAGGGATTGCCTTTTCTATAGTAAATTATTCAAAAATTCATTTTTTACTGTCTCAAATTATAATTACGCTACGGATTGCCTTTTCTATAGTAAATTATTCAAAAAATAATTTTTTCTGTCACAAATTTTATTTACGCCAGGGATTGCATTTTCTATAGTAAATTTTGCAAAAAATAATTTTTTACTGTCGCAAGTTTTAATTACGCCAGGGATTGCCTTTTCTATAGTAAATTATTCAAAAATTCATTTTTTACTGTCGCAAATTTTAAATACGCCAGGGATTGCCTTTTCTATAGTAAATTATTCAAAAATTAATTTTTTACTGTCTCAAATTATAATTACGCCAGGGATTGCCTTTTCTATAGTAAATTATTCAAAAAATATTTTTTTCTGTCACAAATTTTAATTACGCCAGGGATTGCATTTTCTGTAGTAAATTTTGCAAAAAATAATTTTTTACTGTCGCAAATTTTAATTACGCCAGGGATTGCCTTTTCTATAGTAAATTATTCAAAAATTCGTTTTTTACTGTCTCAAATTTTAATTACGCCAGGGATTGCCTTTTCTATAGTAAATTATTCAAAAAATAATTTTATACTGTCGCAAATTATAATCACGCCAGGGATTGCCTTTTCTATAGTAAATTATTCAAAAACTAATTGTTTAGTGTCGCAAATTTTAATTACGCCAGGGATTGCCTTTTCTATAGTAAATTATTCAAAAAATAATTTTATACTGTCGCAAATTATAATTACGCCAGGGATTGCCTTTTCTATAGTAAATTATTCAAAAAAAAATTTTTTACTGTCGCAAATTTTAATTACGCCAGGGATTGCGTTTTCTATAGTAAATTATTCAAAAATTAATTTTATACTGTCGCAAATTTTAATTACGCCAGGGATTGCCTTTTGTATAGTAAATTTTGCAAAAAATAATTGTTTAGTGTCGCAAATTTTAATTACGCCAGGGATTGCCTTTTCTATAGTAAATTATTCAAAAATTCATTTTTTACTGTCGCAAATTTTAAATACGCCAGGGATTGCCTTTTCTATAGTAAATTATTCACAAATTAATTTTTTACTGTCTCAAATTATAATTACGCCAGGGATTGCCTTTTCTATAGTAAATTATTCAAAAAATAATTTTTTCTGTCACAAATTTTAATTACGCCAGGGATTGCATTTTCTGTAGTAAATTTTGCAAAAAATAATTTTTTACTGTCGCAAATTTTAATTACGCCAGGGATTGCCTTTTCTATAGTAAATTATTCAAAAATTCGTTTTTTACTGTCTCAAATTTTAATTACGCCAGGGATTGCCTTTTCTATAGTAAATTATTCAAAAAATAATTTTATACTGTCGCAAATTATAATTACGCCAGGGATTGCCTTTTCTATAGTAAATTATTCAAAAACTAATTGTTTAGTGTCGCAAATTTTAATTACGCCAGGGATTGCCTTTTCTATAGTAAATTATTCAAAAAATAATTTTTTACTGTCGCAAATTTTAATTACGCCAGGGATTGCCTTTTCTATAGTAAATTATTCAAAAAATAATTTTTTACTGTCGCAAATTTTAATTACGCCAGGGATTGCCTTTTCTATAATAAATTATTCAAAAAATAATTTTTTACTGTCGCAAATTATAATTACGCCAGGGATTGCCTTTTCTATAGTAAATTATTCAAAAATTCATTTTTTACTGTCTCAAATTTTAATTACGCCAGGGATTGCCTTTTCTATAGTAAATTATTCAAAAATTAATTTTATACTGTCGCAAATTTTAATTACGCCAGGGATTGCCTTTTGTATAGTAAATTATTCAAAAAATAATTTTTTTCTGTCGCAAATTTTAATTACGCCAGGGATTGCCTTTTCTATAGTAAATTAATCAAAAAATAATTTTTTACTGTCGCAAATTTTAATTACGCCAGGGATTGCCTTTTCTATAGTAAATTATTCAAAAATTAATTTTATACTGTCGCAAATTTTAATTACGCCAGGGATTGCCTTTTGTATAGTAAATTTTGCAAAAAATAATTGTTTAGTGTCGCAAATTTTAATTACGCCAGGGATTGCCTTTTCTATAGTAAATTATTCAAAAAATAATTTTATACTGTCGCAAATTTTAAATACGCCAGGGATTGCCTTTTCTATAGTAAATTATTCAAAAGTTAATTTTTTACTGTCTCAAATTATAATTACGCCAGGGGTTGCCTTTTCTATAGTAAATTATTCAAAAAATAATTTTTTCTGTCACAAATTTTAATTACGCCAGGGATTGCATTTTCTATAGTAAATTTTGCAAAAAGAATTTTTTACTGTCGCAAATTTTAATTACGCCAGGGATTGCCTTTTCTATAGTAAATTATTCAAAAATTCATTTTTTACTGTCTCAAATTTTAATTACGCCAGGGATTGCCATTTCTATAGTAAATTAATCAAAAAATAATTTTTTACTGTCGCAAATTTTAATTACGCCAGGGAATGCCTTTTCTATAGTAAATTATTCAAAAATTAATTTTATACTGTCGCAAATTTTAATTACGCCAGGGATTGCCTTTTGTATAGTAAATTTTGCAAAAAATAATTGTTTAGTGTCGCAAATTTTAATTACGCCAGGGATTGCCTTTTCTATAGTAAATTATTCAAAAATTCATTTTTTACTGTCTCAAATTTTAACTACGCCAGGGATTGCCTTTTCTATAGTAAATTATTCAAAAATTCATTTTTTACTGTCTCAAATTATAATTACGCTACGGATTGCCTTTTCTATAGTAAATTATTCAAAAAATAATTTTTTCTGTCACAAATTTTATTTACGCCAGGGATTGCATTTTCTATAGTAAATTTTGCAAAAAATAATTTTTTACTGTCGCAAGTTTTAATTACGCCAGGGATTGCCTTTTCTATAGTAAATTATTCAAAAAATCATTTTTTACTGTCGCAAATTTTAAATACGCCAGGGATTGCCTTTTCTATAGTAAATTATTCAAAAATTAATTTTTTACTGTCTCAAATTATAATTACGCCAGGGATTGCCTTTTCTATAGTAAATTATTCAAAAAATAATTTTTTCTGTCACAAATTTTAATTACGCCAGGGATTGCATTTTCTGTAGTAAATTTTGCAAAAAATAATTTTTTACTGTCGCAAATTTTAATTACGCCAGGGATTGCCTTTTCTATAGTAAATTATTCAAAAATTCGTTTTTTACTGTCTCAAATTTTAATTACGCCAGGGATTGCCTTTTCTATAGTAAATTATTCAAAAAATAATTTTATACTGTCGCAAATTATAATTACGCCAGGGATTGCCTTTTCTATAGTAAATTATTCAAAAACTAATTGTTTAGTGTCGCAAATTTTAATTACGCCAGGGATTGCCTTTTCTATAGTAAATTATTCAAAAAATAATTTTATACTGTCGCAAATTATAATTACGCCAGGGATTGCCTTTTCTATAGTAAATTATTCAAAAAAAAAATTTTCTACTGTCGCAAATTTTAATTACGCCAGGGATTGCCTTTTCTATAGTAAATTATTCAAAAATTAATTTTATACTGTCGCAAATTTTAATTACGCCAGGGATTGCCTTTTGTATAGTAAATTTTGCAAAAAATAATTGTTTAGTGTCGCAAATTTTAATTACGCCAGGGATTGCCTTTTCTATAGTAAATTATTCAAAAATTCATTTTTTACTGTCTCAAATTTTAATTACGCCAGGGATTGCCTTTTCTATAGTAAATTATTCAAAAAATAATTGTTTAGTGTCGCAAATTTTAATTACGCCAGGGATTGCCTTTTCTATAGTAAATTATTCAAAAAATAATTTTTTACTGTCTCAAATTTTAATTACGCCAGGGATTGCCTTTTCTATAGTAAATTATTAAAAAATAATTTTTTACTGTCGCAAATTTTAATTACGCCAGGGATTGCCTTTTCTATAGTAAATTATTCAAGAAATAATTTTTTACTGTCGCAAATTATAATTACGCCAGGGATTGCCCTTTCTATAGTAAATTATTCAAAAATTCATTTTTTACTGTCTCAAATTTTAATTACGCCAGGGATTGCCTTTTCTATAGTAAATTATTCAAAAATTCATTTTTTACTGTCTCAAATTTTAATTACGCCAGGTATTACCTTTCCTATAGTAAATTATTCAAAAAATAATTGTTTACTGTCGCACATTTTAATTACGCCAGGGATTGCCTTTTTTATAGTAAATTATTCAAAAATTCATTTTTTACTGTCTCAAATTTTAATTACGCCAGGGATTGCCTTTTCTATAGTAAATTATTCAAAAAATAATTTTTTTCTGTCGCAAATTTTAATTACGCCAGGGATTGCCTTTTCTATAGTAAATTATTCAAAAATTCATTTTTTACTGTCTCAAATTTTAATTAAGCCAGGGATTGCCTTTTCTATGGTAAATTATTCAAAAAATAATTGTTTACTGTCGCAAATTATAATTACGCCAGGGTTTGCCTTTTCTATAGTAAATTTTGCAAAAAATAATTTTTTTCTGTCGCAAATTTTAATTACGCCAGGGATTGCCTTTTCTATAGTAAATTATTCAAAAAATAATTTTTTACTGTCGCAAATTATAATTACGCCAGGTATTGCCTTTTCTATAGTAAATTTTGCAAAAAATAATTTTTTTCTGTCGCAAATTTTAATTACGCCAGGGATTGCCTTTTCTATAGTAAATTATTCAAAAAATAATTTTATACTGTCGCAAATTATAATTACGCCAGGGATTGGCTTTTCTATAGTAAATTATTCAAAAAATAATTTTTTACTGTCGCAAATTTTAATTACGCCAGGGATTGCCTTTTCTATAGTAAATTATTCAAAAATTAATTTTATACTGTCGCAAATTTTAATTACGCCAGGGATTGCCTTTTGTATAGTAAATTTTGCAAAAAATAATTGTTTAGTGTCGCAAATTTTAATTACGCCAGGGATTGCCTTTTATATAGTAAATTATTCAAAAATTCATTTTTTACTGTCGCAACTTTTACTTACGCCAGGGATTGCCTTTTCTATAGTAAATTATTCAAAAAATAATTGTTTAGTGTCGCAAATTTTAATTACGCCAGGGATTGCCTTTTCTATAGTAAATTATTCAAAAAATAATTTTTTACTGTCTCAAATTTTAATTACGCCAGGGATTGCCTTTTCTATAGTAAATTATTCAAAAAATAATTTTTTACTGTCGCAAATTTTAATTACGCCAGGGATTGCCTTTTCTATAGTAAATTATTCAAGAAATAATTTTTTACTGTCGCAAATTATAATTACGCCAGGGATTGCCTTTTCTATAGTAAATTATTCAAAAATTCATTTTTTACTGTCTCAAATTTTAATTACGCCAGGGATTGCCTTTTCTATAGTAAATTTTGCAAAAAATAATTGTTTAGTGTCTCAAATTTTAATTACGCCAAAGATTGACTTTTCTATAGTAAATTATTCAAAAATTCATTTTTTACTGTCTCAAATTTTAATTACGCCAGGGATTGCCTTTTCTATAGTAAATTATTCAAAAAATAATTGTTTAGTGTCGCAAATTTTAATTACGCCAGGGATTGCCTTTTCTATAGTAAATTATTCAAAAAATAATTTTTTTCTGTCGCAAATTTTAATTACGCCAGGGATTGCCTTTTCTATAGTAAATTATTCAAAAAATAATTTTTTACTGTCTCAAATTTTAATTACGCCAGGGATTGCCTTTTCTATAGTAAATTATTCAAAAAATAATTTTTTACTGTCGCAAATTTTAATTACGCCAGGGATTGCCTTTTCTATAGTAAATTATTCAAAAAATAATTTTTTACTGTCGCAAATTATAATTACGCCAGGGATTGCCTTTTCTATAGTAAATTATTCAAAAATTCATTTTTTACTCTCTCAAATTTTAATTACGCCAGGGATTGCCTTTTCTATAGTAAATTTTGCAAAAAATAATTGTTTAGTGTCTCAAATTTTAATTACGCCAGGGATTGCCTTTTCTATAGTAAATTATTCAAAAATTCATTTTTTACTGTCTCAAATTTTAATTACGCCAGGGATTGCCTTTTCTATAGTAAATTATTCAAAAAATAATTGTTTACTGTCGCACATTTTAATTACGCCAGGGATTGCCTTTTTTATAGTAAATTATTCAAGAATTCATTTTTTACTGTCTCAAATTTTAATTACGCCAGGGATTGCCTTTTCTATAGTAAATTATTCAAAAAATAATTTTTTTCTGTCGCAAATTTTAATTACGCCAGGGATTGCCTTTTCTATAGTAAATTATTCAAAAATTCATTTTTTACTGTCTCAAATTTTAATTACGCCAGGGATTGCCTTTTCTATAGTAAATTATTCAAAAAATAATTTTTTACTGTCGCAAATTATAATTACGCCAGGGATTGCCCTTTCTATAGTAAATTATTCAAAAAATAATTTTTTACTGTCTCAAATTTTAATTACGCCAGGGATTGCCTTTTCTATAGTAAATTATTCAAAAAATAATTTTTTCTGTCACAAATTTTAATTACGCCAGGGATTGCCTTTTCTATAGTAAATTATTCAAAAATTCATTTTTTACTGTCTCAAATTTTAATTACGCCAGGGATTGCCTTTTCTATAGTAAATTATTCAAAAATTCATTTTTTTACTGTCGCAAATTTTAATTACGCCAGGGATTGCCTTTTCTATAGTAAATTATTCAAAAATTCATTTTTTACTGTCGCAAATTTTAATTACGCCAGGGATTGCCTTTTCTATAGTAAATTATTCAAAAATTCATTTTTTACTGTCTCAAATTTTAATTACGCCAGGGATTGCCTTTTCTATAGTAAATTTTGCAAAAAATAATTGTTTAGTGTCTCAAATTTTAATTACGCCAGGGATTGCCTTTTCTATAGTAAATTATTCAAAAATTCATTTTTTACTGTCTCAAATTTTAATTACGCCAGGGATTGCCTTTTCTATAGTAAATTATTCAAAAAATAATTGTTTACTGTCGCACATTTTAATTACGCCAGGGATTGCCTTTTTTATAGTAAATTATTCAAAAATTCATTTTTTACTGTCTCAAATTTTAATTACGCCAGGGATTGCCTTTTCTATAGTAAATTATTCAAAAAATAATTTTTTTTCTGTCGCAAATTTTAATTACGCCAGGGATTGCCTTTTCTATAGTAAATTATTCAAAAATTCATTTTTTACTGTCTCAAATTTTAATTACGCCAGGGATTGCCTTTTCTATAGTAAATTATTCAAAAAATAATTTTTTACTGTCGCAAATTATAATTACGCCAGGGATTGCCCTTTCTATAGTAAATTATTCAAAAAATAATTTTTTACTGTCTCAAATTTTAATTACGCCAGGGATTGCCTTTTCTATAGTAAATTATTCAAAAAATAATTTTTTCTGTCACAAATTTTAATTACGCCAGGGATTGCCTTTTCTATAGTAAATTATTCAAAAATTCATTTTTTACTGTCTCAAATTTTAATTACGCGAGGGATTGCCTTTTCTATAGTAAATTATTCAAAAATTCATTTTTTACTGTCGCAAATTTTAATTACGCCAAGGATTGCCTTTTCTATAGTAAATTATTCAAAAATTCATTTTATACTGTCTCAGATTTTAATTACGCCAGGAATTGCCTTTTCTATAGTAAATTTTGCAAAAAATAATTGTTTAGTGTCACAAATTTTAATTACGCCAGGGATTGCCTTTTCTATAGTAAATTATTCAAAAAATAATTTTTTACTGTCTCAAATTTTAATTACGCCAGGGATTGCCTTTTCTATAGTAAATTTTGCAAAAAATAATTTTTTACTGTTGCAAATTCTAATTACGCCAGGGATCGCCTTTTCTATAGTAAATTATTCAAAAATTCATTTTTTACTGTCTCAAATTTTAATTACGCCAGGGATTGCCTTTTCTATAGTAAATTATTCAAAAAATAATTTTTTACTGTCTCAAATTATAATTACGCCAGGGATTGCCTTTTCTGTAGTAAATTATTCAAAAAATAATTTTTTCTGTCACAAATTTTAATTACGCCAGGGATTGCATTTTCTATAGTAAATTTTGCAAAAAATAATTTTTTACTGTCGCAAATTTTAATTACGCCAGGGATTGCCTTTTCTATAGTAAATTATTCAAAAATTCATTTTTTACTGTCGCAAATTTTAAATACGCCAGGGATTGCCTTTTCTATAGTAAATTATTCAAAACTTAATTTTTTACTGTCTCAAATTCTAATTACGCCAGGGATTGCCTTTTCTATAGTAAATTATTCAAAAAATAATTTTTTCTGTCACAAATTTTAATTACGCCAGGGATTGCATTTTCTATAGTAAATTTTGCAAAAAATAATTTTTTACTGTCGCAAATTTTAATTACGCCAGGGATTGCCTTTTCTATAGTAAATTATTCAAAAATTCATTTTTTTATGTCTCAAATTTTAACTACGCCAGGGATTGCCTTTTCTATAGTAAATTATTCAAAAAATAATTTTATACTGTCGCAAATTATAATTACGCTAGGGATTGCCTTTTCTATAGTAAATTATTCAAAAACTAATTGTTTAGTGTCGCAAATTTTAATTACGCCAGGGATTGCCTTTTCTATAGTAAATTATTCAAAAAATAATTGTTTACTGTCGCAAATTTTAATTACGCCAGGGATTGTCTTTTCTATAGTAAATTATTCAAAAATTCATTTTTTCCTGTCGCAAATTTTAATTACGCCAGGGATTGCCTTTTCTATAGTAAATTATTCAAAAATTCATTTTTTACTGTCTCAAATTTTAATTACGCCAGGGATTGCCTTTTCTATAGTAAATTTTGGAAAAAATAATTGTTTACTGTCGCAAATTTTAATTACGCCAGGGATTGCCTTTTCTATAGTAAATTATTCAAAAATTCATTTTTTACTGTCGCAAATTTTAATTACGCCAGGGATTGCCTTTTCTATAGTAAATTATTCAAAAAATAATTTTATACTGTCTCAAATTTTAATTACGCCAGGGATTGCCTTTTCTATAGTAAATTATTCAAAAATTCATTTTTTACTGTCTCAAATTTTAATTACGCCAGGGATTGCCTTTTCTATAGTAAATTATTCAAAAAATAATTGTTTAGTGTCGCAAATTTTAATTACGACAGGGATTGCCTTTTCTATAGTAAATTATTCAAAAATTAATTTTTTTCTGTCGCAAATTTTAATTACGCCAGGGATTGCCTTTTCTATAGTAAATTATTCAAAAAATAATTTTTTACTGTCGCAAATTTTAATTACGCCAGGGATTGCCTTTTCTATAGTAAATTATTCAAAAATTCATTTTTTTATGTCTCAAATTTTAACTACGCCAGGGATTGCCTTTTCTATAGTAAATTATTCAAAAAATAATTTTATACTGTCGCAAATTATAATTACGCTAGGGATTGCCTTTTCTATAGTAAATTATTCAAAAACTAATTGTTTAGTGTCGCAAATTTTAATTACGCCAGGGATTGCCTTTTCTATAGTAAATTATTCAAAAAATAATTGTTTACTGTCGCAAATTTTAATTACGCCAGGGATTGCCTTTTCTATAGTAAATTATTCAAAAATTCATTTTTTACTGTCGCAAATTTTAATTACGCCAGGGATTGCCTTTTCTATAGTAAATTATTCAAAAATTCATTTTTTACTGTCGCAAATTATAATTGCGCCAGGGATTGCCTTTTCTATAGTAAATTTTGCAAAAAATAATTGTTTACTGTCGCAAATTTTAATTACGCCAGGGATTGCCTTTTCTATAGTAAATTATTCAAAAATTCATTTTATACTGTCACAAATTTTAATTACGCCAGGGATTGCCTTTTGTATAGTAAATTTTGCAAAAAATAATTGTTTAGTGTCGCAAATTTTAATTACGCCAGGGATTGCCTTTTCTATAGTAAATTATTCAAAAATTCATTTTTTACTGTCTCAAATTTTAATTACGCCAGGGATTGCCTTTTCTATAGTAAATTATTCAAAAAATAATTGTTTAGTGTCGCAAATTTTAATTACGCCAGGGATTGCCTTTTCTATAGTAAATTATTCAAAAATTAATTTTTTTCTGTCGCAAATTTTAATTACGCCAGGGATTGCCTTTTCTATAGTAAATTATTCAAAAAATAATTTTTTACTGTCTCAAATTTTAATTACGCCAGGGATTGCCTTTTCTATAGTAAATTATTCAAAAAATAATTTTTTACTGTCTCAAATTTTAATTACGCCAGGGATTGCCTTTTCTATAGTAAATTATTCAAAAAATAATTTTTTCTGTCACAAATTTTAATTACGCCAGGGATTGCCTTTTCTATAGTAAATTATTCAAAAATTCATTTTTTACTGTCTCAAATTTTAATTACGCCAGGGATTGCCTTTTCTATAGTAAATTATTCAAAAATTCATTTTTTTACTGTCGCAAATTTTAATTACGCCAGGGATTGCCTTTTCTATAGTAAATTATTCAAAAATTCATTTTTTACTGTCGCAAATTTTAATTACGCCAGGGATTGCCTTTTCTATAGTAAATTATTCAAAAATTCATTTTTTACTGTCTCAAATTTTAATTACGCCAGGGATTGCCTTTTCTATAGTAAATTTTGCAAAAAATAATTGTTTAGTGTCTCAAATTTTAATTACGCCAGGGATTGCCTTTTCTATAGTAAATTATTCAAAAATTCATTTTTTACTGTCTCAAATTTTAATTACGCCAGGGATTGCCTTTTCTATAGTAAATTATTCAAAAAATAATTGTTTACTGTCACACATTTTAATTACGCCAGGGATTGCCTTTTTTATAGTAAATTATTCAAAAATTCATTTTTTACTGTCTCAAATTTTAATTACGCCAGGGATTGCCTTTTCTATAGTAAATTATTCAAAAAATAATTTTTTTCTGTCGCAAATTTTAATTACGCCAGGGATTGCCTTATCTATAGTAAATTATTCAAAAATTCATTTTTTACTGTCTCAAATTTTAATTACGCCAGGGATTGCCTTTTCTATAGTAAATTATTCAAAAAATAATTTTTTACTGTCGCAAATTATAATTACGCCAGGGATTGCCCTTTCTATAGTAAATTATTCAAAAAATAATTTTTTACTGTCTCAAATTTTAATTACGCCAGGGATTGCCTTTTCTATAGTAAATTATTCAAAAAATAATTTTTTCTGTCACAAATTTTAATTACGCCAGGGATTGCCTTTTCTATAGTAAATTATTCAAAAATTCATTTTTTACTGTCTCAAATTTTAATTACGCCAGGGATTGCCTTTTCTATAGTAAATTATTCAAAAATTCATTTTTTACTGTCGCAAATTTTAATTACGCCAGGGATTGCCTTTTCTATAGTAAATTATTCAAAAATTCATTTTTTACTGTCGCAAATTTTAATTACGCCAGGGATTGCCTTTTCTATAGTAAATTATTCAAAAATTCATTTTTTACTGTCTCAAATTTTAATTACGCCAGGGATTGCCTTTTCTATAGTAAATTTTGCAAAAAATAATTTTTTACTGTCGCAAATTTTAATTACGCCAGGGATTGCCTTTTCTATAGTAAATTATTCAAAAATTCATTTTTTACTGTCGCAAATTTTAAATACGCCAGGGATTGCCTTTTCTATAGTAAATTATTCAAAAGTTAATTTTTTACTGTCTCAAATTCTAATTACGCCAGGAATTGCCTTTTATATAGTAAATTATTCAAAAAATAATTTTTTCTGTCACAAATTTTAATTACGCCAGGGATTGCATTTTCTATAGTAAATTTTGCAAAAAATAATTTTTTACTGTCGCAAATTTTAATTACGCCAGGGATTGCCTTTTCTATAGTAAATTATTCAAAAATTCATTTTTTACTTTCTCAAATTTTAACTACGCCAGGGATTGCCTTTTCTATAGTAAATTATACAAAAAATAATTTTATACTGTCGCAAATTATAATTACGCCAGGGATTGCCTTTTCTATAGTAAATTATTCAAAAACTAATTGTTTAGTGTCGCAAATTTTAATTACGCCAGGGATTGCCTTTTCTATAGTAAATTATTCAAAAAATAATTTTATACTGTCGCAAATTATAATTGCGCCAGGGATTGCCTTTTCTATAGTAAATTATTCAAAAAATAATTTTTTACTTTCGCAAATTTTAATTACGCCAGGGATTGCCTTTTCTATAGTAAATTATTCAAAAATTCATTTTATACTGTCGCAAATTTTAATTACGCCAGGGATTGCCTTTTGTATAGTAAATTTTGCAAAAAATAATTGTTTAGTGTCGGCAAATTTTAATTACGCCAGGGATTGCCTTTTCTATAGTAAATTATTCAAAAATTCATTTTTACTGTCTCAAATTTTAATTACGCCAGGGATTGCCTTTTCTATAGTAAATTATTCAAAAAATAATTGTTTAGTGTCGCAAATTTTAATTACGCCAGGGATTGCCTTTTCTATAGTAAATTATTCAAAAATTAATTTTTTTCTGTCGCAAATTTTAATTACGCCAGGGATTGCCTTTTCTATAGTAAATTATTCAAAAAATAATTTTTTACTGTCTCAAATTTTAATTACGCCAGGGATTGCCTTTTCTATAGTAAATTATTCAAAAAATAATTTTTTACTGTCTCAAATTTTAATTACGCCAGGGATTGCCTTTTCTATAGTAAATTATTCAAAAAATAATTTTTTCTGTCACAAATTTTAATTACGCCAGGGATTGCCTTTTCTATAGTAAATTATTCAAAAAATAATTTTTTACTGTCGCAAATTATAATTACGCCAGGGATTGCCTTTTCTATAGTAAATTTTGCAAAAGATAATTTTTTACTGTCTCAAATTTTAATTACGCCAGGGATTGCCTTTTCTATAGTAAATTATTCAAAAAATAATTTTTTACTGTCGCAAATTTTAATTACGCCAGGGATTGCCTTTTCTATAGTAAATTTTGCAAAAAATAATTGTTTAGTGTCTCAAATTTTAATTACGCCAGGGATTGCCTTTTGTATAGTAAATTATTCAAAAAATAATTTTTTACTGTCGCAAATTTTAATTACGCCAGGGCTTGTCTTTTCTATAGTAAATTATTCAAAAAATAATTTTTTCTGTCACAAATTTTAATTACGCCAGGGATTGCCTTTTCTATAGTAAATTATTCAAAAAATAATTTTTTACTGTCGCAAATTTTAATTACGCCAGGGATTGCCTTTTCTATAGTAAATTATTCAAAAAATAATTTTTTACTGTCGCAAATTATAATTACGCCAGGGATTGCCTTTATTATAGTAAATTATTCAAAAATTCATTTTTTACTGTCTCAAATTTTAATTACGCCAGGGATTGCCTTTTCTATAGTAAATTTTGCAAAAAATAATTGTTTAGTGTCTCAAATTTTAATTACGCCAGGGATTGGCTTTTCTATAGTAAATTATTCAAAAATTCATTTTTTACTGTCTCAAATTTTAATTACGCCAGGGATTGCCTTTTCTATAGTAAATTATTCAAAAAATAATTGTTTACTGTCGCACATTTTAATTACGCCAGGGATTGCCTTTTTTATAGTAAATTATTCAAAAATTCATTTTTTACTGTCTCAAATTTTAATTACGCCAGGGATTGCCTTTTCTATAGTAAATTATTCAAAAAATAATTTTTTTCTGTCGCAAATTATAATTACGCCAGGGATTGACTTTTCTATAGTAAATTATTCAAAAATTCATTTTTTACTGTCTCAAATTTTAATTACGCTAGGGATTGCCTTTTCTATAGTAAATTATTCAAAAAATAATTGTTTACTGTCGCAAATTATAATTACGCCAGGGATTGCCTTTTCTATAGTAAATTATTCAAAAAATAATTTTTTACTGTCGCAAATTAAATTACGCCAGGGATTGCCTTTTCTATAGTAAATTTTGCAAAAAATAATTTTTTTCTTTCGCAAATTTTAATTACGCCAGGGATTGCCTTTTCTATAGTAAATTATTCAAAAAATAATTTTTTACTGTCGCACATTTTAATTACGCCAGGGATTGCCTTTTTTATAGTAAATTATTCAAAAAATCATTTTTTACTGCCTCAAATTTTAATTACGCCAGGGATTGCCTTTTCTATAGTAAATTATTCAAAAAATAATTTTTTTCTGTCGCAAACTTTAATTACGCCAGGGATTGCCTTTTCTATAGTAAATTATTCAAAAATTCATTTTTTACTGTCTCAAATTTTAATTACGCCAGGGATTGCCTTTTCTATAGTAAATTATTCAAAAAATAATTGTTTACTGTGGCAAATTATAATTACGCCAGGGATTGCCTTTTCTATAGTAAATTATTCAGAAAATAATTTTTTTCTGTCGCAAATTAAATTACGCCAGGGATTGCCTTTTCTATAGTAAATTATTCAAAAATTCATTTTTTTCTGTCGCAAATTTTAATTACGCCAGAGATTGCCTTTTCTATAGTAAATTATTCAAAAAATAATTTTTTACTGTCGCACATTTTAATTACGCCAGGGATTGCCTTTTTTTATAGTAAATTATTCAAAAATTCATTTTTTACTGTCTCAAATTTTAATTACGCCAGGGATTGCCTTTTCTATAGTAAATTATTCAAAAAATAATTTTTTTCTGTCGCAAATTTTAATTACGCCAGGGATTGCCTTTTCTATAGTAAATTATTCAAAAATTCATTTTTTACTGTCTCAAATTTTAATTACGCCAGGGATTGCCTTTTCTATAGTAAATTATTAAAAAATTCATTTTTTACTGTCTCAAATTTTAATTACGCCAGGGATTGCCTTTTCTATAGTAAATTATTCAAAAAATAATTTTTTACTGTCTCAAATTATAATTACGCCAGGGATTCCCTTTTCTATAGTAAATTATTCAAAAAATAATTTTTTCTGTCACAAATTTTAATTACGCCAGGGATTGCATTTTCTATAGTAAATTTTGCAAAAAATAATTTTTTACTGTCGCAAATTTTAATTACGCCAGGGATTGCCTTTTCTATAGTAAATTATTCAAAAATTCATTTTTTACTGTCGCAAATTTTAAATACGCCAGGGATTGCCTTTTCTATAGTAAATTATTCAAAAGTTAATTTTTTACTGTCTCAAATTCTAATTACGCCAGGGATTGCCTTTTCTATAGTAAATTATTCAAAAAATATTTTTCTCTGTCACAAATTTTAATTACGCCAGGGATTGCATTTTCTATAGTAAATTTTGCAAAAAATAATTTTTTACTGTCGCAAATTTTAATTACGCCAGGGATTGCCTTTTCTATAGTAAATTATTCAAAAATTCATTTTTTACTGTCTCAAATTTTAACTACGCCAGGGATTGCCTTTTCTATAGTAAATTATTCAAAAAATAATTTTATACTGTCGCAAATTATAATTACGCCAGGGATTGCCTTTTCTATAGTAAATTATTCAAAAACTAATTGTTTAGTGTCGCAAATTTTAATTACGCCAGGGATTGCCTTTTCTATAGTAAATTATTCAAAAAATAATTTTTTACTGTCGCAAATTATAATTGCGCCAGGGGTTGCCTTTTTCTATAGTAAATTATTCAAAAAATAATTTTTTACTGTCGCAAATTTTAATTACGCCAGGGATTGCCTTTTCTATAGTAAATTATTCAAAAATTCATTTTATACTGTCGCAAATTTTAATTACGCCAGGGATTGCCTTTTGTATAGTAAATTTTGCAAAAAATAATTGTTTAGTGTCGCAAATTTTAATTACGCCAGGGATTGCATTTTCTATAGTAAATTATTCAAAAATTCAGTTTTTACTGTCTCAAATTTTAATTACGCCAGGGATTGCCTTTTCTATAGTAAATTATTCAAAAAATAATGGTTTAGTGTCGCAAATTTTAATTACGCCAGGGATTGCCTTTTCTATAGTAAATTATTCAAAAATTAATTTTTTTCTGTCGCAAATTTTAATTACGCCAGGGATTGCCTTTTCTATAGTAAATTATTCAAAAAATAATTTTTTACTGTCTCAAATTTTAATTACGCCAGGGATTGCCTTTTCTATAGTAAATTATTCAAAAAATAATTTTTTACTGTTTCACATTTTAATTACGCCAGGGATGATAGCCTTTTCTATAGTAAATTATTCAAAAAATAATTTTTTCTGTCACAAATTTTAATTACGCCAGGGATTGCCTTTTCTATAGTAAATTATTCAAAAATTCATTTTTTACTGTCTCAAATTTTAACTACGCCAGGGATTGCCTTTTCTATAGTAAATTATTCAAAAAATAATTTTATACTGTCGCAAATTATAATTACGCCAGGGATTGCCTTTTCTATAGTAAATTATTCAAAAACTAATTGTTTAGTGTCGCAAATTTTAATTACGCCAGGGATTGCCTTTTCTATAGTAAATTATTCAAAAAATAATTTTTTACTGTCTCAAATTATAATTACGCCAGGGATTCCCTTTTCTATAGTAAATTATTCAAAAAATAATTTTTTCTGTCACAAATTTTAATTACGCCAGGGATTGCATTTTCTATAGTAAATTTTGCAAAAAATAATTTTTTACTGTCGCAAATTTTAATTACGCCAGGGATTGCCTTTTCTATAGTAAATTATTCAAAAATTCATTTTTTACTGTCGCAAATTTTAAATACGCCAGGGATTGCCTTTTCTATAGTAAATTATTCAAAAGTTAATTTTTTACTGTCTCAAATTCTAATTACGCCAGGGATTGCCTTTTCTATAGTAAATTATTCAAAAAATATTTTTCTCTGTCACAAATTTTAATTACGCCAGGGATTGCATTTTCTATAGTAAATTTTGCAAAAAATAATTTTTTACTGTCGCAAATTTTAATTACGCCAGGGATTGCCTTTTCTATAGTAAATTATTCAAAAATTCATTTTTTACTGTCTCAAATTTTAACTACGCCAGGGATTGCCTTTTCTATAGTAAATTATTCAAAAAATAATTTTATACTGTCGCAAATTATAATTACGCCAGGGATTGCCTTTTCTATAGTAAATTATTCAAAAACTAATTGTTTAGTGTCGCAAATTTTAATTACGCCAGGGATTGCCTTTTCTATAGTAAATTATTCAAAAAATAATTTTTTACTGTCGCAAATTATAATTGCGCCAGGGGTTGCCTTTTTCTATAGTAAATTATTCAAAAAATAATTTTTTACTGTCGCAAATTTTAATTACGCCAGGGATTGCCTTTTCTATAGTAAATTATTCAAAAATTCATTTTATACTGTCGCAAATTTTAATTACGCCAGGGATTGCCTTTTGTATAGTAAATTTTGCAAAAAATAATTGTTTAGTGTCGCAAATTTTAATTACGCCAGGGATTGCATTTTCTATAGTAAATTATTCAAAAATTCAGTTTTTACTGTCTCAAATTTTAATTACGCCAGGGATTGCCTTTTCTATAGTAAATTATTCAAAAAATAATGGTTTAGTGTCGCAAATTTTAATTACGCCAGGGATTGCCTTTTCTATAGTAAATTATTCAAAAATTAATTTTTTTCTGTCGCAAATTTTAATTACGCCAGGGATTGCCTTTTCTATAGTAAATTATTCAAAAAATAATTTTTTACTGTCTCAAATTTTAATTACGCCAGGGATTGCCTTTTCTATAGTAAATTATTCAAAAAATAATTTTTTACTGTTTCACATTTTAATTACGCCAGGGATGATAGCCTTTTCTATAGTAAATTATTCAAAAAATAATTTTTTCTGTCACAAATTTTAATTACGCCAGGGATTGCCTTTTCTATAGTAAATTATTCAAAAAATAATTTTTTACTGTCTCAAATTTTAATTACGCCAGGGATTGCCTTTTCTATAGTAAATTATTCAAAAAATAATTTTTTACTGTCGCAAATTTTAATTACGCCAGGGATTGCCTTTTGTATAGTAAATTATTCAAAAAATAATTTTATACTGTCGCAAATTTTAATTACGCCAGGGATTGCCTTTTCTATAGTAAATTATTCAAAAAATAATTTTTTACTCTCTCAAATTTTAATTACGCCAGGGATTGCCTTTTCTATAGTAAATTATTCAAAAAATAATTTTTTACTGTCGCAAATTTTAATTACGCCAGGGCTTGCCTTTTCTATAGTAAATTATTCAAAAAATAATTTTTTCTGTCACAAATTTTAATTACGCCAGGGATTGCCTTTTCTATAGTAAATTATTCAAAAAATAATTTTTTACTGTCGCAAATTTTAATTACGCCAGGGATTGCCTTTTCTATAGTAAATTATTCAAAAAATAATTTTTTACTGTCGCAAATTATAATTACGCCAGGGATTGCCTTTTCTATAGTAAATTATTCAAAAATTCATTTTTTACTGTCTCAAATTTTAATTACGCCAGGGATTGCCTTTTCTATAGTAAATTTTGCAAAAAATAATTGTTTAGTGTCTCAAATTTTAATTACGCCAGGGATTGCCTTTTCTATAGTAAATTATTCAAAAATTAATTTTTTACTGTCTCAAATTTTAATTACGCCAGGGATTGCCTTTTCTATAGTAAATTATTCAAAAAATAATTGTTTACTGTCGCACATTTTAATTACGCCAGGGATTGCCTTTTTTATAGTAAATTATTCAAAAATTCATTTTTTACTGTCTCAAATTTTAATTACGCCAGGGATTGCCTTTTCTATAGTAAATTATTCAAAAAATAATTTTTTTCTCTCGCAAATTTTAATTACGCCAGGGATTGCCTTTTCTATAGTAAATTATTCAAAAATTCATTTTTTACTGTCGCAAATTTTAAATACGCCAGGGATTGCCTTTTCTATAGTAAATTATTCAAAAGTTAATTTTTTACTGTCTCAAATTCTAATTACGCCAGGGATTGCCTTTTCTATAGTAAATTATTCAAAAAATATTTTTTTCTGTCACAAATTTTAATTACGCCAGGGATTGCATTTTCTATAGTAAATTTTGCAAAAAATAATTTTTTACTGTCGCAAATTTTAATTACGCCAGGGATTGCCTTTTCTATAGTAAATTATTCAAAAATTCATTTTTTACTGTCTCAAATTTTAACTACGACAGGGATTGCCTTTTCTATAGTAAATTATTCAAAAAATAGTTTTATACTGCCGCAAATTATAATTACGCCAGGGATTGCCTTTTCTATAGTAAATTATTCAAAAACTAATTGTTTAGTGTCGCAAATTTTAATTACGCCAGGGATTGCCTTTTCTATAGTAAATTATTCAAAAATTCATTTTTTACTGTCTCAAATTTTAACTACGACAGGGATTGCCTTTTTCTATAGTAAATTATTCAAAAAATAATTTTTTACTGTCGCAAATTTTAATTACGCCAGGGATTGCCTTTTCTATAGTAAATTATTCAAAAACTAATTGTTTAGTGTCGCAAATTTTAATTACGCCAGGGATTGCCTTTTCTATAGTAAATTATTCAAAAATTCATTTTTTACTGTCTCAAATTTTAACTACGACAGGGATTGCCTTTTTCTATAGTAAATTATTCAAAAAATAATTTTTTACTGTCGCAAATTTTAATTACGCCAGGGATTGCCTTTTCTATAGTAAATTATTCAAAAACTAATTGTTTAGTGTCTCAAATTTTAACTACGACAGGGATTGCCTTTTCTATAGTAAATTATTCAAAAAATAGTTTTATACTGTCGCAAATTATAATTACGCCAGGGATTGCCTTTTCTATAGTAAATTATTCAAAAACTAATTGTTTAGTGTCGCAAATTTTAATTACGCCAGGGATTGCCTTTTCTATAGTAAATTATTCAAAAATTCATTTTTTACTGTCTCAAATTTTAACTACGACAGGGATTGCCTTTTTCTATAGTAAATTATTCAAAAAATAATTTTTTACTGTCGCAAATTTTAATTACGCCAGGGATTGCCTTTTCTATAGTAAATTATTCAAAAATTCATTTTATACTGTCTCAAATTTTAACTACGACAGGGATTGCCTTTTCTATAGTAAATTATTCAAAAAATAGTTTTATACTGTCGCAAATTATAATTACGCCAGGGATTGCTTTTTTCTATAGTAAATTATTCAAAAACTAATTGTTTAGTGTCGCAAATTTTAATTACGCCAGGGATTGCCTTTTCTATAGTAAATTATTCAAAAATTCATTTTTTACTGTCTCAAATTTTAACTACGACAGGGATTGCCTTTTTCTATAGTAAATTATTCAAAAAATAATTTTTTACTGTCGCAAATTTTAATTACGCCAGGGATTGCCTTTTCTATAGTAAATTATTCAAAAACTAATTGTTTAGTGTCGCAAATTTTAATTACGCCAGGGATTGCCTTTTCTATAGTAAATTATTCAAAAATTCATTTTTTACTGTCTCAAATTTTAACTACGACAGGGATTGCCTTTTTCTATAGTAAATTATTCAAAAAATAATTTTTTACTGTCGCAAATTTTAATTACGCCAGGGATTGCCTTTTCTATAGTAAATTATTCAAAAACTAATTGTTTAGTGTCTCAAATTTTAACTACGACAGGGATTGCCTTTTCTATAGTAAATTATTCAAAAAATAGTTTTATACTGTCGCAAATTATAATTACGCCAGGGATTGCCTTTTCTATAGTAAATTATTCAAAAACTAATTGTTTAGTGTCGCAAATTTTAATTACGCCAGGGATTGCCTTTTCTATAGTAAATTATTCAAAAATTCATTTTTTACTGTCTCAAATTTTAACTACGACAGGGATTGCCTTTTTCTATAGTAAATTATTCAAAAAATAATTTTTTACTGTCGCAAATTTTAATTACGCCAGGGATTGCCTTTTCTATAGTAAATTATTCAAAAATTCATTTTATACTGTCGCAAATTTTAATTACGCCAGGGATTGCCTTTTGTATAGTAAATTTTGCAAAAAATAATTGTTTAGTGTCGCAAATTTTAATTACGCCAGGGATTGCCTTTTCTATAGTAAATTATTCAAAAATTCATTTTTTACTGTCTCAAATTTTAATTACGCCAGGGATTGCCTTTTCTATAGTAAATTATTCAAAAAATATTTTTTTCTGTCACAAATTTTAATTACGCCAGGGATTGCATTTTCTATAGTAAATTTTGCAAAAAATAATTTTTTACTGTCGCAAATTTTAATTACGCCAGGGATTGCCTTTTCTATAGTAAATTATTCAAAAATTCATTTTTTACTGTCTCAAATTTTAACTACGACAGGGATTGCCTTTTCTATAGTAAATTATTCAAAAATAGTTTTATACTGTCGCAAATTATAATTACGCCAGGGATTGCCTTTTCTATAGTAAATTATTCAAAAACTAATTGTTTAGTGTCGCAAATTTTAATTACGCCAGGGATTGCCTTTTCTATAGTAAATTATTCAAAAATTCATTTTTTACTGTCTCAAATTTTAACTACGACAGGGATTGCCTTTTTCTATAGTAAATTATTCAAAAAATAATTTTTTACTGTCGCAAATTTTAATTACGCCAGGGATTGCCTTTTCTATAGTAAATTATTCAAAAACTAATTGTTTAGTGTCGCAAATTTTAATTACGCCAGGGATTGCCTTTTCTATAGTAAATTATTCAAAAATTCATTTTTTACTGTCTCAAATTTTAACTACGACAGGGATTGCCTTTTTCTATAGTAAATTATTCAAAAAATAATTTTTTACTGTCGCAAATTTTAATTACGCCAGGGATTGCCTTTTCTATAGTAAATTATTCAAAAACTAATTGTTTAGTGTCTCAAATTTTAACTACGACAGGGATTGCCTTTTCTATAGTAAATTATTCAAAAAATAGTTTTATACTGTCGCAAATTATAATTACGCCAGGGATTGCCTTTTCTATAGTAAATTATTCAAAAACTAATTGTTTAGTGTCGCAAATTTTAATTACGCCAGGGATTGCCTTTTCTATAGTAAATTATTCAAAAATTCATTTTTTACTGTCTCAAATTTTAACTACGACAGGGATTGCCTTTTTCTATAGTAAATTATTCAAAAAATAATTTTTTACTGTCGCAAATTTTAATTACGCCAGGGATTGCCTTTTCTATAGTAAATTATTCAAAAATTCATTTTATACTGTCTCAAATTTTAACTACGACAGGGATTGCCTTTTCTATAGTAAATTATTCAAAAAATAGTTTTATACTGTCGCAAATTATAATTACGCCAGGGATTGCCTTTTCTATAGTAAATTATTCAAAAACTAATTGTTTAGTGTCGCAAAATTTAATTACGCCAGGGATTGCCTTTTCTATAGTAAATTATTCAAAAATTCATTTTTTACTGTCTCAAATTTTAACTACGACAGGGATTGCCTTTTTCTATAGTAAATTATTCAAAAAATAATTTTTTACTGTCGCAAATTTTAATTACGCCAGGGATTGCCTTTTCTATAGTAAATTATTCAAAAACTAATTGTTTAGTGTCGCAAATTTTAATTACGCCAGGGATTGCCTTTTCTATAGTAAATTATTCAAAAATTCATTTTTTACTGTCTCAAATTTTAACTACGACAGGGATTGCCTTTTTCTATAGTAAATTATTCAAAAAATAATTTTTTACTGTCGCAAATTTTAATTACGCCAGGGATTGCCTTTTCTATAGTAAATTATTCAAAAACTAATTGTTTAGTGTCTCAAATTTTAACTACGACAGGGATTGCCTTTTCTATAGTAAATTATTCAAAAAATAGTTTTATACTGTCGCAAATTATAATTACGCCAGGGATTGCCTTTTCTATAGTAAATTATTCAAAAACTAATTGTTTAGTGTCGCAAATTTTAATTACGCCAGGGATTGCCTTTTCTATAGTAAATTATTCAAAAATTCATTTTTTACTGTCTCAAATTTTAACTACGACAGGGATTGCCTTTTTCTATAGTAAATTATTCAAAAAATAATTTTTTACTGTCGCAAATTTTAATTACGCCAGGGATTGCCTTTTCTATAGTAAATTATTCAAAAATTCATTTTATACTGTCGCAAATTTTAATTACGCCAGGGATTGCCTTTTGTATAGTAAATTTTGCAAAAAATAATTGTTTAGTGTCGCAAATTTTAATTACGCCAGGGATTGCCTTTTCTATAGTAAATTATTCAAAAACTAATTGTTTAGTGTCGCAAATTTTAATTACGCCAGGGATTGCCTTTTCTATAGTAAATTATTCAAAAATTCATTTTTTACTGTCTCAAATTTTAACTACGACAGGGATTGCCTTTTTCTATAGTAAATTATTCAAAAAATAATTTTTTACTGTCGCAAATTTTAATTACGCCAGGGATTGCCTTTTCTATAGTAAATTATTCAAAAATTCATTTTATACTGTCGCAAATTTTAATTACGCCAGGGATTGCCTTTTGTATAGTAAATTTTGCAAAAAATAATTGTTTAGTGTCGCAAATTTTAATTACGCCAGGGATTGCCTTTTCTATAGTAAATTATTCAAAAACTAATTGTTTAGTGTCGCAAATTTTAATTACGCCAGGGATTGCCTTTTCTATAGTAAATTATTCAAAAATTCATTTTTTACTGTCTCAAATTTTAACTACGACAGGGATTGCCTTTTCTATAGTAAATTATTCAAAAAATAGTTTTATACTGTCGCAAATTATAATTACGCCAGGGATTGCCTTTTCTATAGTAAATTATTCAAAAAATAATTTTTTACTGTCGCAAATTTTAATTACGCCAGGGCTTGCCTTTTCTATAGTAAATTATTCAAAAAATAATTTTTTCTGTCACAAATTTTAATTACGCCAGGGATTGCCTTTTCTATAGTAAATTATTCAAAAAATAATTTTTTACTGTCGCAAATTTTAATTACGCCAGGGATTGCCTTTTCTATAGTAAATTATTCAAAAATTCATTTTTTACTGTCTCAAATTTTAACTACGACAGGGATTGCCTTTTCTATAGTAAATTATTCAAAAAATAGTTTTATACTGTCGCAAATTATAATTACGCCAGGGATTGCCTTTTCTATAGTAAATTATTCAAAAACTAATTGTTTAGTGTCGCAAATTTTAATTACGCCAGGGATTGCCTTTTCTATAGTAAATTATTCAAAAATTCATTTTTTACTGTCTCAAATTTTAACTACGACAGGGATTGCCTTTTTCTATAGTAAATTATTCAAAAAATAATTTTTTACTGTCGCAAATTTTAATTACGCCAGGGATTGCCTTTTCTATAGTAAATTATTCAAAAATTCATTTTATACTGTCGCAAATTTTAATTACGCCAGGGATTGCCTTTTGTATAGTAAATTTTGCAAAAAATAATTGTTTAGTGTCGCAAATTTTAATTACGCCAGGGATTGCCTTTTCTATAGTAAATTATTCAAAAACTAATTGTTTAGTGTCGCAAATTTTAATTACGCCAGGGATTGCCTTTTCTATAGTAAATTATTCAAAAATTCATTTTTTACTGTCTCAAATTTTAACTACGACAGGGATTGCCTTTTCTATAGTAAATTATTCAAAAAATAGTTTTATACTGTCGCAAATTATAATTACGCCAGGGATTGCCTTTTCTATAGTAAATTATTCAAAAAATAATTTTTTACTGTCGCAAATTTTAATTACGCCAGGGCTTGCCTTTTCTATAGTAAATTATTCAAAAAATAATTTTTTCTGTCACAAATTTTAATTACGCCAGGGATTGCCTTTTCTATAGTAAATTATTCAAAAAATAATTTTTTACTGTCGCAAATTTTAATTACGCCAGGGATTGCCTTTTCTATAGTAAATTATTCAAAAATTCATTTTTTACTGTCTCAAATTTTAACTACGACAGGGATTGCCTTTTCTATAGTAAATTATTCAAAAAATAGTTTTATACTGTCGCAAATTATAATTACGCCAGGGATTGCCTTTTCTATAGTAAATTATTCAAAAACTAATTGTTTAGTGTCGCAAATTTTAATTACGCCAGGGATTGCCTTTTCTATAGTAAATTATTCAAAAATTCATTTTTTACTGTCTCAAATTTTAACTACGACAGGGATTGCCTTTTTCTATAGTAAATTATTCAAAAAATAATTTTTTACTGTCGCAAATTTTAATTACGCCAGGGATTGCCTTTTCTATAGTAAATTATTCAAAAATTCATTTTATACTGTCGCAAATTTTAATTACGCCAGGGATTGCCTTTTGTATAGTAAATTTTGCAAAAAATAATTGTTTAGTGTCGCAAATTTTAATTACGCCAGGGATTGCCTTTTCTATAGTAAATTATTCAAAAACTAATTGTTTAGTGTCGCAAATTTTAATTACGCCAGGGATTGCCTTTTCTATAGTAAATTATTCAAAAATTCATTTTTTACTGTCTCAAATTTTAACTACGACAGGGATTGCCTTTTCTATAGTAAATTATTCAAAAAATAGTTTTATACTGTCGCAAATTATAATTACGCCAGGGATTGCCTTTTCTATAGTAAATTATTCAAAAAATAATT
Organism: Dioctria linearis; assembly: GCA_963930735.1. Lineage (NCBI taxonomy): Eukaryota > Metazoa > Arthropoda > Insecta > Diptera > Asilidae > Dioctria > Dioctria linearis. The sequence goes on from CAWVNZ010001233.1 coordinate 44,249, forward strand.
TTTTACTGTCGCAAATTTTAATTACGCCAGGGCTTGCCTTTTCTATAGTAAATTATTCAAAAAATAATTTTTTCTGTCACAAATTTTAATTACGCCAGGGATTGCCTTTTCTATAGTAAATTATTCAAAAAATAATTTTTTACTGTCGCAAATTTTAATTACGCCAGGGATTGCCTTTTCTATAGTAAATTATTCAAAAATTCATTTTTTACTGTCTCAAATTTTAACTACGACAGGGATTGCCTTTTCTATAGTAAATTATTCAAAAAATAGTTTTATACTGTCGCAAATTATAATTACGCCAGGGATTGCCTTTTCTATAGTAAATTATTCAAAAATTCATTTTATACTGTCGCAAATTTTAATTACGCCAGGGATTGCCTTTTGTATAGTAAATTTTGCAAAAAATAATTGTTTAGTGTCGCAAATTTTAATTACGCCAGGGATTGCCTTTTCTATAGTAAATTATTCAAAAATTCATTTTTTACTGTCTCAAATTTTAACTACGACAGGGATTGCCTTTTCTATAGTAAATTATTCAAAAACTAATTGTTTAGTGTCGCAAATTTTAATTACGCCAGGGATTGCCTTTTCTATAGTAAATTATTCAAAAATTCATTTTTTACTGTCTCAAATTTTAACTACGACAGGGATTGCCTTTTTCTATAGTAAATTATTCAAAAAATAATTTTTTACTGTCGCAAATTTTAATTACGCCAGGGATTGCCTTTTCTATAGTAAATTATTCAAAAACTAATTGTTTAGTGTCGCAAATTTTAATTACGCCAGGGATTGCCTTTTCTATAGTAAATTATTCAAAAATTCATTTTTTACTGTCTCAAATTTTAACTACGACAGGGATTGCCTTTTTCTATAGTAAATTATTCAAAAAATAATTTTTTACTGTCGCAAATTTTAATTACGCCAGGGATTGCCTTTTCTATAGTAAATTATTCAAAAACTAATTGTTTAGTGTCTCAAATTTTAACTACGACAGGGATTGCCTTTTCTATAGTAAATTATTCAAAAAATAGTTTTATACTGTCGCAAATTATAATTACGCCAGGGATTGCCTTTTCTATAGTAAATTATTCAAAAACTAATTGTTTAGTGTCGCAAATTTTAATTACGCCAGGGATTGCCTTTTCTATAGTAAATTATTCAAAAATTCATTTTTTACTGTCTCAAATTTTAACTACGACAGGGATTGCCTTTTTCTATAGTAAATTATTCAAAAAATAATTTTTTACTGTCGCAAATTTTAATTACGCCAGGGATTGCCTTTTCTATAGTAAATTATTCAAAAATTCATTTTATACTGTCGCAAATTTTAATTACGCCAGGGATTGCCTTTTGTATAGTAAATTTTGCAAAAAATAATTGTTTAGTGTCGCAAATTTTAATTACGCCAGGGATTGCCTTTTCTATAGTAAATTATTCAAAAACTAATTGTTTAGTGTCGCAAATTTTAATTACGCCAGGGATTGCCTTTTCTATAGTAAATTATTCAAAAATTCATTTTTTACTGTCTCAAATTTTAACTACGACAGGGATTGCCTTTTCTATAGTAAATTATTCAAAAAATAGTTTTATACTGTCGCAAATTATAATTACGCCAGGGATTGCCTTTTCTATAGTAAATTATTCAAAAACTAATTGTTTAGTGTCGCAAATTTTAATTACGCCAGGGATTGCCTTTTCTATAGTAAATTATTCAAAAATTCATTTTTTACTGTCTCAAATTTTAACTACGACAGGGATTGCCTTTTTCTATAGTAAATTATTCAAAAAATAATTTTTTACTGTCGCAAATTTTAATTACGCCAGGGATTGCCTTTTCTATAGTAAATTATTCAAAAACTAATTGTTTAGTGTCGCAAATTTTAATTACGCCAGGGATTGCCTTTTCTATAGTAAATTATTCAAAAATTCATTTTTTACTGTCTCAAATTTTAACTACGACAGGGATTGCCTTTTTCTATAGTAAATTATTCAAAAAATAATTTTTTACTGTCGCAAATTTTAATTACGCCAGGGATTGCCTTTTCTATAGTAAATTATTCAAAAACTAATTGTTTAGTGTCTCAAATTTTAACTACGACAGGGATTGCCTTTTCTATAGTAAATTATTCAAAAAATAGTTTTATACTGTCGCAAATTATAATTACGCCAGGGATTGCCTTTTCTATAGTAAATTATTCAAAAACTAATTGTTTAGTGTCGCAAATTTTAATTACGCCAGGGATTGCCTTTTCTATAGTAAATTATTCAAAAATTCATTTTTTACTGTCTCAAATTTTAACTACGACAGGGATTGCCTTTTTCTATAGTAAATTATTCAAAAAATAATTTTTTACTGTCGCAAATTTTAATTACGCCAGGGATTGCCTTTTCTATAGTAAATTATTCAAAAATTCATTTTTTACTGTCTCAAATTTTAACTACGACAGGGATTGCCTTTTCTATAGTAAATTATTCAAAAAATAGTTTTATACTGTCGCAAATTATAATTACGCCAGGGATTGCCTTTTCTATAGTAAATTATTCAAAAACTAATTGTTTAGTGTCGCAAATTTTAATTACGCCAGGGATTGCCTTTTCTATAGTAAATTATTCAAAAATTCATTTTTTACTGTCTCAAATTTTAACTACGACAGGGATTGCCTTTTTCTATAGTAAATTATTCAAAAAATAATTTTTTACTGTCGCAAATTTTAATTACGCCAGGGATTGCCTTTTCTATAGTAAATTATTCAAAAATTCATTTTATACTGTCGCAAATTTTAATTACGCCAGGGATTGCCTTTTGTATAGTAAATTTTGCAAAAAATAATTGTTTAGTGTCGCAAATTTTAATTACGCCAGGGATTGCCTTTTCTATAGTAAATTATTCAAAAACTAATTGTTTAGTGTCGCAAATTTTAATTACGCCAGGGATTGCCTTTTCTATAGTAAATTATTCAAAAATTCATTTTTTACTGTCTCAAATTTTAACTACGACAGGGATTGCCTTTTCTATAGTAAATTATTCAAAAAATAGTTTTATACTGTCGCAAATTATAATTACGCCAGGGATTGCCTTTTCTATAGTAAATTATTCAAAAAATAATTTTTTACTGTCGCAAATTTTAATTACGCCAGGGCTTGCCTTTTCTATAGTAAATTATTCAAAAAATAATTTTTTCTGTCACAAATTTTAATTACGCCAGGGATTGCCTTTTCTATAGTAAATTATTCAAAAAATAATTTTTTACTGTCGCAAATTTTAATTACGCCAGGGATTGCCTTTTCTATAGTAAATTATTCAAAAATTCATTTTTTACTGTCTCAAATTTTAACTACGACAGGGATTGCCTTTTCTATAGTAAATTATTCAAAAAATAGTTTTATACTGTCGCAAATTATAATTACGCCAGGGATTGCCTTTTCTATAGTAAATTATTCAAAAAATAATTTTTTACTGTCGCAAATTTTAATTACGCCAGGGCTTGCCTTTTCTATAGTAAATTATTCAAAAAATAATTTTTTCTGTCACAAATTTTAATTACGCCAGGGATTGCCTTTTCTATAGTAAATTATTCAAAAAATAATTTTTTACTGTCGCAAATTTTAATTACGCCAGGGATTGCCTTTTCTATAGTAAATTATTCAAAAATTCATTTTTTACTGTCTCAAATTTTAACTACGACAGGGATTGCCTTTTCTATAGTAAATTATTCAAAAAATAGTTTTATACTGTCGCAAATTATAATTACGCCAGGGATTGCCTTTTCTATAGTAAATTATTCAAAAATTCATTTTATACTGTCGCAAATTTTAATTACGCCAGGGATTGCCTTTTGTATAGTAAATTTTGCAAAAAATAATTGTTTAGTGTCGCAAATTTTAATTACGCCAGGGCTTGCCTTTTCTATAGTAAATTATTCAAAAAATAATTTTTTCTGTCACAAATTTTAATTACGCCAGGGATTGCCTTTTCTATAGTAAATTATTCAAAAAATAATTTTTTACTGTCGCAAATTTTAATTACGCCAGGGATTGCCTTTTCTATAGTAAATTATTCAAAAAATAGTTTTATACTGTCGCAAATTTTAACTACGACAGGGATTGCCTTTTCTATAGTAAATTATTCAAAAAATAGTTTTATACTGTCGCAAATTTTAATTACGCCAGGGATTGCCTTTTCTATAGTAAATTATTCAAAAAATAGTTTTATACTGTCGCAAATTATAATTACGCCAGGGATTGCCTTTTCTATAGTAAATTATTCAAAAACTAATTGTTTAGTGTCGCAAATTTTAATTACGCCAGGGATTGCCTTTTCTATAGTAAATTATTCAAAAATTCATTTTTTACTGTCTCAAATTTTAACTACGACAGGGATTGCCTTTTTCTATAGTAAATTATTCAAAAAATAATTTTTTACTGTCGCAAATTTTAATTACGCCAGGGATTGCCTTTTCTATAGTAAATTATTCAAAAATTCATTTTATACTGTCGCAAATTTTAATTACGCCAGGGATTGCCTTTTGTATAGTAAATTTTGCAAAAAATAATTGTTTAGTGTCGCAAATTTTAATTACGCCAGGGATTGCCTTTTCTATAGTAAATTATTCAAAAACTAATTGTTTAGTGTCGCAAATTTTAATTACGCCAGGGATTGCCTTTTCTATAGTAAATTATTCAAAAATTCATTTTTTACTGTCTCAAATTTTAACTACGACAGGGATTGCCTTTTCTATAGTAAATTATTCAAAAAATAGTTTTATACTGTCGCAAATTATAATTACGCCAGGGATTGCCTTTTCTATAGTAAATTATTCAAAAACTAATTGTTTAGTGTCGCAAATTTTAATTACGCCAGGGATTGCCTTTTCTATAGTAAATTATTCAAAAATTCATTTTTTACTGTCTCAAATTTTAACTACGACAGGGATTGCCTTTTTCTATAGTAAATTATTCAAAAAATAATTTTTTACTGTCGCAAATTTTAATTACGCCAGGGATTGCCTTTTCTATAGTAAATTATTCAAAAAATAATTTTATACTGTCGCAAATTTTAATTACGCCAGGGATTGCCTTTTCTATAGTAAATTATTCAAAAAATAATTTTTTACTCTCTCAAATTTTAATTACGCCAGGGATTGCCTTTTCTATAGTAAATTATTCAAAAAATAATTTTTTACTGTCGCAAATTTTAATTACGCCAGGGCTTGCCTTTTCTATAGTAAATTATTCAAAAAATAATTTTTTCTGTCAAAAATTTTAATTACGCCAGGGATTGCCTTTTCTATAGTAAATTATTCAAAAAATAATTTTTTACTGTCGCAAATTTTAATTACGCCAGGGATTGCCTTTTCTATAGTAAATTATTCAAAAATTCATTTTTTACTGTCTCAAATTTTAACTACGACAGGGATTGCCTTTTCTATAGTAAATTATTCAAAAAATAGTTTTATACTGTCGCAAATTATAATTACGCCAGGGATTGCCTTTTCTATAGTAAATTATTCAAAAACTAATTGTTTAGTGTCGCAAATTTTAATTACGCCAGGGATTGCCTTTTCTATAGTAAATTATTCAAAAATTCATTTTTTACTGTCTCAAATTTTAACTACGACAGGGATTGCCTTTTTCTATAGTAAATTATTCAAAAAATAATTTTTTACTGTCGCAAATTTTAATTACGCCAGGGATTGCCTTTTCTATAGTAAATTATTCAAAAATTCATTTTATACTGTCGCAAATTTTAATTACGCCAGGGATTGCCTTTTGTATAGTAAATTTTGCAAAAAATAATTGTTTAGTGTCGCAAATTTTAATTACGCCAGGGATTGCCTTTTCTATAGTAAATTATTCAAAAACTAATTGTTTAGTGTCGCAAATTTTAATTACGCCAGGGATTGCCTTTTCTATAGTAAATTATTCAAAAATTCATTTTTTACTGTCTCAAATTTTAACTACGACAGGGATTGCCTTTTCTATAGTAAATTATTCAAAAAATAGTTTTATACTGTCGCAAATTATAATTACGCCAGGGATTGCCTTTTCTATAGTAAATTATTCAAAAACTAATTGTTTAGTGTCGCAAATTTTAATTACGCCAGGGATTGCCTTTTCTATAGTAAATTATTCAAAAATTCATTTTTTACTGTCTCAAATTTTAACTACGACAGGGATTGCCTTTTTCTATAGTAAATTATTCAAAAAATAATTTTTTACTGTCGCAAATTTTAATTACGCCAGGGATTGCCTTTTCTATAGTAAATTATTCAAAAATTCATTTTATACTGTCGCAAATTTTAATTACGCCAGGGATTGCCTTTTGTATAGTAAATTTTGCAAAAAATAATTGTTTAGTGTCGCAAATTTTAATTACGCCAGGGATTGCCTTTTCTATAGTAAATTATTCAAAAATTCATTTTTTACTGTCTCAAATTTTAACTACGACAGGGATTGCCTTTTCTATAGTAAATTATTCAAAAAATAGTTTTATACTGTCGCAAATTATAATTACGCCAGGGATTGCCTTTTCTATAGTAAATTATTCAAAAACTAATTGTTTAGTGTCGCAAATTTTAATTACGCCAGGGATTGCCTTTTCTATAGTAAATTATTCAAAAATTCATTTTTTACTGTCTCAAATTTTAACTACGACAGGGATTGCCTTTTTCTATAGTAAATTATTCAAAAAATAATTTTTTACTGTCGCAAATTTTAATTACGCCAGGGATTGCCTTTTCTATAGTAAATTATTCAAAAATTCATTTTATACTGTCGCAAATTTTAATTACGCCAGGGATTGCCTTTTGTATAGTAAATTTTGCAAAAAATAATTGTTTAGTGTCGCAAATTTTAATTACGCCAGGGATTGCCTTTTCTATAGTAAATTATTCAAAAATTCATTTTTTACTGTCTCAAATTTTAACTACGACAGGGATTGCCTTTTTCGATAGTAAATTATTCAAAAAATAATTTTTTACTGTCGCAAATTTTAATTACGCCAGGGATTGCCTTTTCTATAGTAAATTATTCAAAAATTCATTTTATACTGTCGCAAATTTTAATTACGCCAGGGATTGCCTTTTGTATAGTAAATTTTGCAAAAAATAATTGTTTAGTGTCGCAAATTTTAATTACGCCAGGGATTGCCTTTTCTATAGTAAATTATTCAAAAACTAATTGTTTAGTGTCGCAAATTTTAATTACGCCAGGGATTGCCTTTTCTATAGTAAATTATTCAAAAATTCATTTTTTACTGTCTCAAATTTTAACTACGACAGGGATTGCCTTTTCTATAGTAAATTATTCAAAAAATAGTTTTATACTGTCGCAAATTATAATTACGCCAGGGATTGCCTTTTCTATAGTAAATTATTCAAAAACTAATTGTTTAGTGTCGCAAATTTTAATTACGCCAGGGATTGCCTTTTCTATAGTAAATTATTCAAAAATTCATTTTTTACTGTCTCAAATTTTAACTACGACAGGGATTGCCTTTTTCTATAGTAAATTATTCAAAAAATAATTTTTTACTGTCGCAAATTTTAATTACGCCAGGGATTGCCTTTTGTATAGTAAATTATTCAAAAAATAATTTTATACTGTCGCAAATTTTAATTACGCCAGGGATTGCCTTTTCTATAGTAAATTATTCAAAAAATAATTTTTTACTCTCTCAAATTTTAATTACGCCAGGGATTGCCTTTTCTATAGTAAATTATTCAAAAAATAATTTTTTACTGTCGCAAATTTTAATTACGCCAGGGCTTGCCTTTTCTATAGTAAATTATTCAAAAAATAATTTTTTCTGTCACAAATTTTAATTACGCCAGGGATTGCCTTTTCTATAGTAAATTATTCAAAAAATAATTTTTTACTGTCGCAAATTTTAATTACGCCAGGGATTGCCTTTTCTATAGTAAATTATTCAAAAATTCATTTTTTACTGTCTCAAATTTTAACTACGACAGGGATTGCCTTTTCTATAGTAAATTATTCAAAAAATAGTTTTATACTGTCGCAAATTATAATTACGCCAGGGATTGCCTTTTCTATAGTAAATTATTCAAAAACTAATTGTTTAGTGTCGCAAATTTTAATTACGCCAGGGATTGCCTTTTCTATAGTAAATTATTCAAAAATTCATTTTTTACTGTCTCAAATTTTAACTACGACAGGGATTGCCTTTTTCTATAGTAAATTATTCAAAAAATAATTTTTTACTGTCGCAAATTTTAATTACGCCAGGGATTGCCTTTTCTATAGTAAATTATTCAAAAATTCATTTTATACTGTCGCAAATTTTAATTACGCCAGGGATTGCCTTTTGTATAGTAAATTTTGCAAAAAATAATTGTTTAGTGTCGCAAATTTTAATTACGCCAGGGATTGCCTTTTCTATAGTAAATTATTCAAAAACTAATTGTTTAGTGTCGCAAATTTTAATTACGCCAGGGATTGCCTTTTCTATAGTAAATTATTCAAAAATTCATTTTTTACTGTCTCAAATTTTAACTACGACAGGGATTGCCTTTTCTATAGTAAATTATTCAAAAAATAGTTTTATACTGTCGCAAATTATAATTACGCCAGGGATTGCCTTTTCTATAGTAAATTATTCAAAAACTAATTGTTTAGTGTCGCAAATTTTAATTACGCCAGGGATTGCCTTTTCTATAGTAAATTATTCAAAAATTCATTTTTTACTGTCTCAAATTTTAACTACGACAGGGATTGCCTTTTTCTATAGTAAATTATTCAAAAAAAATTTTTTACTGTCGCAAATTTTAATTACGCCAGGGATTGCCTTTTCTATAGTAAATTATTCAAAAATTCATTTTATACTGTCGCAAATTTTAATTACGCCAGGGATTGCCTTTTGTATAGTAAATTTTGCAAAAAATAATTGTTTAGTGTCGCAAATTTTAATTACGCCAGGGATTGCCTTTTCTATAGTAAATTATTCAAAAACTAATTGTTTAGTGTCGCAAATTTTAATTACGCCAGGGATTGCCTTTTCTATAGTAAATTATTCAAAAATTCATTTTTTACTGTCTCAAATTTTAACTACGACAGGGATTGCCTTTTCTATAGTAAATTATTCAAAAAATAGTTTTATACTGTCGCAAATTATAATTACGCCAGGGATTGCCTTTTCTATAGTAAATTATTCAAAAACTAATTGTTTAGTGTCGCAAATTTTAATTACGCCAGGGATTGCCTTTTCTATAGTAAATTATTCAAAAATTCAATTTTTACTGTCTCAAATTTTAACTACGACAGGGATTGCCTTTTTCTATAGTAAATTATTCAAAAAATAATTTTTTACTGTCGCAAATTTTAATTACGCCAGGGATTGCCTTTTCTATAGTAAATTATTCAAAAACTAATTGTTTAGTGTCGCAAATTTTAATTACGCCAGGGATTGCCTTTTCTATAGTAAATTATTCAAAAATTCATTTTTTACTGTCTCAAATTTTAACTACGACAGGGATTGCCTTTTCTATAGTAAATTATTCAAAAAATAGTTTTATACTGTCGCAAATTATAATTACGCCAGGGATTGCCTTTTCTATAGTAAATTATTCAAAAACTAATTGTTTAGTGTCGCAAATTTTAATTACGCCAGGGATTGCCTTTTCTATAGTAAATTATTCAAAAATTCATTTTTTTACTGTCTCAAATTTTAACTACGACAGGGATTGCCTTTTTCTATAGTAAATTATTCAAAAAATAATTTTTTACTGTCGCAAATTTTAATTACGCCAGGGATTGCCTTTTCTATAGTAAATTATTCAAAAATTCATTTTATACTGTCGCAAATTTTAATTACGCCAGGGATTGCCTTTTGTATAGTAAATTTTGCAAAAAATAATTGTTTAGTGTCGCAAATTTTAATTACGCCAGGGATTGCCTTTTCTATAGTAAATTATTCAAAAACTAATTGTTTAGTGTCGCAAATTTTAATTACGCCAGGGATTGCCTTTTCTATAGTAAATTATTCAAAAATTCATTTTTTACTGTCTCAAATTTTAACTACGACAGGGATTGCCTTTTCTATAGTAAATTATTCAAAAAATAGTTTTATACTGTCGCAAATTATAATTACGCCAGGGATTGCCTTTTCTATAGTAAATTATTCAAAAACTAATTGTTTAGTGTCGCAAATTTTAATTACGCCAGGGATTGCCTTTTCTATAGTAAATTATTCAAAAATTCATTTTTTACTGTCTCAAATTTTAACTACGACAGGGATTGCCTTTTTCTATAGTAAATTATTCAAAAAATAATTTTTTACTGTCGCAAATTTTAATTACGCCAGGGATTGCCTTTTCTATAGTAAATTATTCAAAAATTCATTTTATACTGTCGCAAATTTTAATTACGCCAGGGATTGCCTTTTGTATAGTAAATTTTGCAAAAAATAATTGTTTAGTGTCGCAAATTTTAATTACGCCAGGGATTGCCTTTTCTATAGTAAATTATTCAAAAACTAATTGTTTAGTGTCGCAAATTTTAATTACGCCAGGGATTGCCTTTTCTATAGTAAATTATTCAAAAATTCATTTTTTACTGTCTCAAATTTTAACTACGACAGGGATTGCCTTTTCTATAGTAAATTATTCAAAAAATAGTTTTATACTGTCGCAAATTATAATTACGCCAGGGATTGCCTTTTCTATAGTAAATTATTCAAAAACTAATTGTTTAGTGTCGCAAATTTTAATTACGCCAGGGATTGCCTTTTCTATAGTAAATTATTCAAAAATTCATTTTTTACTGTCTCAAATTTTAACTACGACAGGGATTGCCTTTTTCTATAGTAAATTATTCAAAAAATAATTTTTTACTGTCGCAAATTTTAATTACGCCAGGGATTGCCTTTTCTATAGTAAATTATTCAAAAACTAATTGTTTAGTGTCGCAAATTTTAATTACGCCAGGGATTGCCTTTTCTATAGTAAATTATTCAAAAATTCATTTTTTACTGTCTCAAATTTTAACTACGACAGGGATTGCCTTTTTCTATAGTAAATTATTCAAAAAATAATTTTTTACTGTCGCAAATTTTAATTACGCCAGGGATTGCCTTTTCTATAGTAAATTATTCAAAAACTAATTGTTTAGTGTCTCAAATTTTAACTACGACAGGGATTGCCTTTTCTATAGTAAATTATTCAAAAAATAGTTTTATACTGTCGCAAATTATAATTAAGCCAGAGATTGCCTTTTCTATAGTAAATTATTCAAAAACTAATTGTTTAGTGTCGCAAATTTTAATTACGCCAGGGATTGCCTTTTCTATAGTAAATTATTCAAAAATTCATTTTTTACTGTCTCAAATTTTAACTACGGCAGGGATTGCCTTTTTCTATAGTAAATTATTCAAAAAATAATTTTTTACTGTCGCAAATTTTAATTACGCCAGGGATTGCCTTTTCTATAGTAAATTATTCAAAAATTCATTTTATACTGTCGCAAATTTTAATTACGCCAGGGATTGCCTTTTGTATAGTAAATTTTGCAAAAAATAATTGTTTAGTGTCGCAAATTTTAATTACGCCAGGGATTGCCTTTTCTATAGTAAATTATTCAAAAACTAATTGTTTAGTGTCGCAAATTTTAATTACGCCAGGGATTGCCTTTTCTATAGTAAATTATTCAAAAATTCATTTTTTACTGTCTCAAATTTTAACTACGACAGGGATTGCCTTTTCTATAGTAAATTATTCAAAAACTAATTGTTTAGTGTCGCAAATTTTAATTACGCCAGGGATTGCCTTTTCTATAGTAAATTATTCAAAAATTCATTTTTTACTGTCTCAAATTTTAACTACGACAGGGATTGCCTTTTTCTATAGTAAATTATTCAAAAATAATTTTTTACTGTCGCAAATTTTAATTACGCCAGGGATTGCCTTTTCTATAGTAAATTATTCAAAAACTAATTGTTTAGTGTCGCAAATTTTAATTACGCCAGGGATTGCCTTTTCTATAGTAAATTATTCAAAAATTCATTTTTTACTGTCTCAAATTTTAACTACGACAGGGATTGCCTTTTTCTATAGTAAATTATTCAAAAAATAATTTTTTACTGTCGCAAATTTTAATTACGCCAGGGATTGCCTTTTCTATAGTAAATTATTCAAAAACTAATTGTTTAGTGTCTCAAATTTTAACTACGACAGGGATTGCCTTTTCTATAGTAAATTATTCAAAAAATAGTTTTATACTGTCGCAAATTATAATTACGCCAGGGATTGCCTTTTCTATAGTAAATTATTCAAAAACTAATTGTTTAGTGTCGCAAATTTTAATTACGCCAGGGATTGCCTTTTCTATAGTAAATTATTCAAAAATTCATTTTTTACTGTCTCAAATTTTAACTACGACAGGGATTGCCTTTTTCTATAGTAAATTATTCAAAAAATAATTTTTTACTGTCGCAAATTTTAATTACGCCAGGGATTGCCTTTTCTATAGTAAATTATTCAAAAATTCATTTTATACTGTCGCAAATTTTAATTACGCCAGGGATTGCCTTTTGTATAGTAAATTTTGCAAAAAATAATTGTTTAGTGTCGCAAATTTTAATTACGCCAGGGATTGCCTTTTCTATAGTAAATTATTCAAAAACTAATTGTTTAGTGTCGCAAATTTTAATTACGCCAGGGATTGCCTTTTCTATAGTAAATTATTCAAAAATTCATTTTTTACTGTCTCAAATTTTAACTACGACAGGGATTGCCTTTTCTATAGTAAATTATTCAAAAAATAGTTTTATACTGTCGCAAATTATAATTACGCCAGGGATTGCCTTTTCTATAGTAAATTATTCAAAAAATAATTTTTTACTGTCGCAAATTTTAATTACGCCAGGGATTGCCTTTTCTATAGTAAATTATTCAAAAATTCATTTTATACTGTCGCAAATTTTAATTACGCCAGGGATTGCCTTTTGTATAGTAAATTTTGCAAAAAATAATTGTTTAGTGTCGCAAATTTTAATTACGCCAGGGATTGCCTTTTCTATAGTAAATTATTCAAAAATTCATTTTTTACTGTCTCAAATTTTAATTACGCCAGGGATTGCCTTTTCTATAGTAAATTATTCAAAAAATAATGGTTTAGTGTCGCAAATTTTAATTACGCCAGGGATTGCCTTTTCTATAGTAAATTATTCAAAAATTAATTTTTTTCTGTCGCAAATTTTAATTACGCCAGGGATTGCCTTTTCTATAGTAAATTATTCAAAAAATAATTTTTTACTGTCTCAAATTTTAATTACGCCAGGGATTGCCTTTTCTATAGTAAATTATTCAAAAAATAATTTTTTACTGTCTCAAATTTTAATTACGCCAGGATGATTGCCTTTTCTATAGTAAATTTTTCAAAAAATAATTTTTTCTGTCACAAATTTTAATTACGCCAGGGATTGCCTTTTCTATAGTAAATTATTCAAAAAATAATTTTTTACTGTCTCAAATTTTAATTACGCCAGGGATTGCCTTTTCTATAGTAAATTTTGCAAAAAATAATTTTTTACTGTCTCAAATTTTAATTACGCCAGGGATTGCCTTTTCTATAGTAAATTTTGCAAAAAATAATTTTTTAGTGTCTCAAATTTTAATTACGCCAGGGATTGCCTTTTCTATAGTAAATTATTCAAAAATTCATTTTTTACTGTCTCAAATTTTAATTACGCCAGGGATTGTCTTTTCTATAGTAAATTATTCAAAAAATAATTGTTTACTGTCGCACATTTTAATTACGCCAGGGATTGCCTTTTTTATAGTAAATTATTCAAAAATTCATTTTTTACTGTCTCAAATTTTAATTACGCCAGGGATTGCCTTTTCTATAGTAAATTATTCAAAAAATAATTTTTTTCTGTCGCAAATTTTAATTACGCCGGGGATTGCCTTTTCTATAGTAAATTATTCAAAAATTCATTTTTTACTGTCTCAAATTTTAATTACGCCAGGGATTGCCTTTTCTATAGTAAATTATTCAAAAAATAATTGTTTACTGTCGCAAATTATAATTACGCCAGGGATTGCCTTTTCTATAGTAAATTATTCAAAAAATAATTTTTTACTGTCGCAAATTATAATTACGCCAGGGATTGCCTTTTCTATAGTAAATTATTCAAAAATTCATTTTTTACTGTCGCAAATTTTAATTACGCCAGGGATTGCCTTTTCTATAGTAAATTATTCAAAAAATAATTTTTTTCTGTCGCAAACTTTAATTACGCCAGGGATTGCCTTTTCTATAGTAAATTATTCAAAAATTCATTTTTTACTGTCTCAAATTTTAATTACGCCAGGGATTGCCTTTTCTATAGTAAATTATTCAAAAAATAATTGTTTACTGTCGCAAATTATAATTACGCCAGGGATTGCCTTTTCTATAGTAAATTATTCAGAAAATAATTTTTTTCTGTCGCAAATTAAATTACGCCAGGGATTGCCTTTTCTATAGTAAATTATTCAAAAATTCATTTTTTTCTGTCGCAAATTTTAATTACGCCAGAGATTGCCTTTTCTATAGTAAATTATTCAAAAAATAATTTTTTACTGTCGCACATTTTAATTACGCCAGGGATTGCCTTTTTTATAGTAAATTATTCAAAAATTCGTTTTTTACTGTCTCAAATTTTAATTACGCCAGGGATTGCCTTTTCTATAGTAAATTATTCAAAAAATAATTTTTTTCTGTCGCAAATTTTAATTACGCCAGGGATTGCCTTTTCTATAGTAAATTATTCAAAAATTCATTTTTTACTGTCTCAAATTTTAATTACGCCAGGGATTGCCTTTTCTATAGTAAATTATTAAAAAATTCATTTTTTACTGTCTCAAATTTTAATTACGCCAGGGATTGCCTTTTCTATAGTAAATTATTCAAAAAATAATTTTTTACTGTCTCAAATTATAATTACGCCAGGGATTCCCTTTTCTATAGTAAATTATTCAAAAAATAATTTTTTCTGTCACAAATTTTAATTACGCCAGGGATTGCATTTTCTATAGTAAATTTTGCAAAAAATAATTTTTTACTGTCGCAAATTTTAATTACGCCAGGGATTGCCTTTTCTATAGTAAATTATTCAAAAATTCATTTTTTACTGTCGCAAATTTTAAATACGCCAGGGATTGCCTTTTCTATAGTAAATTATTCAAAAGTTAATTTTTTACTGTCTCAAATTCTAATTACGCCAGGGATTGCCTTTTCTATAGTAAATTATTCAAAAAATATTTTTTTCTGTCACAAATTTTAATTACGCCAGGGATTGCATTTTCTATAGTAAATTTTGCAAAAAATAATTTTTTACTGTCGCAAATTTTAATTACGCCAGGGATTGCCTTTTCTATAGTAAATTATTCAAAAATTCATTTTTTACTGTCTCAAATTTTAACTACGCCAGGGATTGCCTTTTCTATAGTAAATTATTCAAAAAATAATTTTATACTGTCGCAAATTATAATTACGCCAGGGATTGCCTTTTCTATAGTAAATTATTCAAAAACTAATTGTTTAGTGTCGCAAATTTTAATTACGCCAGGGATTGCCTTTTCTATAGTAAATTATTCAAAAAATAATTTTTTACTGTCGCAAATTATAATTGCGCCAGGGGTTGCCTTTTTCTATAGTAAATTATTCAAAAAATAATTTTTTACTGTCGCAAATTTTAATTACGCCAGGGATTGCCTTTTCTATAGTAAATTATTCAAAAATTCATTTTATACTGTCGCAAATTTTAATTACGCCAGGGATTGCCTTTTGTATAGTAAATTTTGCAAAAAATAATTGTTTAGTGTCGCAAATTTTAATTACGCCAGGGATTGCATTTTCTATAGTAAATTATTCAAAAATTCAGTTTTTACTGTCTCAAATTTTAATTACGCCAGGGATTG
>CAWVNZ010001234.1:0-34771 GCA_963930735.1 Dioctria linearis
TATTTTTTCAATAATTTACTATAGAAAAGGCAATCCCTGGCGTAATTAAAATTTGCGACAGTTGAAAATTATTTTTTGAATAATTTACTATAGAAAAGGCAATCCCTGGCGTAATTAAAATTTGCGACAATATAAAATTATTTTTTGAATAATTTACTATAGAAAAGGCAATCCCTGGCGTAATTAAAATTTGCGACAGTAGAAAATTATTTTTTGAATAATTTACTATAGAAGAGGCAATCCCTGGCGCAATTAAAATTTGCGACAGTAGAAAATTATTTTTTGAATAATTTACTATAGAAAAGGCAATCCCTGGCGCACTTAAAATTTGCGACAGTAAAAAATTATTTTGTGAGAAATTTACTATAGAAAAGGCAATCCCTGGGATATTTAAAATTTGCGACAGTAGAAAATTATTTTTTGAATAATTTACTATAGAAAAGGCAATCCCTGGCGTAATTAAAATTTGCGACAGTATAAAATTATTTTTTGAATAATTTACTATAGAAAAGGCAATCCCTGGGATATTTAAAATTTGCGACATTAGAAAATTATTTTTTGAATAATTTACTATAGAAAAGGCAATCCCTGGCGTAATTAAAATCTGCGACAGTATAAAATTATTTTTTGAATAATTTACTATAGAAAAGGCAATTCCTGGCCCACTTAAAATTTGCGACAGTAAAAAATTATTTGTTGCAAAATTTACTATAAAAAGGCAATCCCTGGCGCACTTAAAATTAGCGACAGTAAAAAATTAATTTTTTGAATAATATACTATAGAAAAGGCAATCCCTGGCGTAATTAAAATTTGCGACAGTATAAAATTATTTTTTGAATAATTTACTATAGAAAAGGCAATCCCTGACGCAATTAAAATTTGCGACAGTAGAAAATTATTTTTTGAATAATTTACTATAGAAAAGGCAATCCCTGGCGTAATTAAAATTTGCGACAGTAGAAAATTATTTTTTGAATAATTTACTATAGAAAAGGCAATCCCTGGCGTAATTAAAATTTGCGACTGTATAAAATTATTTTTTGAATAATTTACTATAGAAAAGGCAATCCCTGGCGCAATTAAAATTTGCGACAGTTGAAAATTATTTTTTGAATAATTTACTATAGAAAAGGCAATCCCTGGCGCACTTAAAATTTGCGACAGTAAAAAATTATTTTTTGAATAATTTACTATAGAAAAGGCAATCCCTGGCGTAATTAAAATTTGCGAGAGTAGAAAATTATTTTTTGAATAATTTACTATAGAAAAGGCAATCCCTGGCGCAATTAAAATTTGCGACAGTAGAAAATTATTTTTTGAATAATTTACTATAGAAAAGGCAATACCTAGCGTAATTAAAATTTGCGACAGTAAAAAATTATTTTTTGAATAATTTACTATAGAAAAGGCAATCCCTGGCGCACTTAAAATTTGCGACAGTAAAAAATTATTTTTTGAATAATTTACTATAGAAAAGGCAATCCCTGGCGCACTTAAAATTTGCGACAGTAAAAAATTATTTTTTGCAAAATTTACTATAGAAAAGGCAGTCCCTGGCGCACTGAAAATTTGCGACAGTAAAAAATTATTTTTTGAATAATTTACTATAGAAAAGGCAATCCCTGGCGTAATTAAAATTTGCGACAGTTGAAAATTATTTTTTGAATAATTTACTATAGAATAGGCAATCCCTGGCGCAATTAAAATTTGCGACAGTAAAAAATTATTTTTTGCAAAATTTACTATAGAAAAGGCAATCCCTGGCGTAATTAAAATTTGCGACAGTATAAAATTATTTTTTGAATAGTTTACTATAGAAAAGGCAATCCCTGGCGCACTTAAAATTTTCGACAGTAAAAAATTATTTTTTGAATAATTTACTATAGAAAAGGCAATTCCTGGCGCAATTAAAATTTGCGACAGTAGAAAATTATTTTTTGAATAATTTACTATAGAAAAGGCAATCCCTGGCGCACTTAAAAGTTGCGACAGTAAAAAATTATTTTTTGATTAATTTACTATAGAAAAGGCAATCCCTGGCGTAATTAAAATTTTCGACAGTAAAAAATTAATATTTTGAAAAATTTACTATAGAAAAGGCAATCCCTGGCGCACTGAAAATTTGCGACAGTAAAAAATTATTTTTTGAATAATTTACTATAGAAAAGGCAATCCCTGGCGTAATTAAAATTTGCGACAGTTGAAAATTATTTTTTGAATAATTTACTATAGAATAGGCAATCCCTGGCGCAATTAAAATTTGCGACAGTAAAAAATTATTTTTTGCAAAATTTACTATAGAAAAGGCAATCCCTGGCGTAATTAAAATTTGCGACAGTGTAAAATTATTTTTTGAATAGTTTACTATAGAAAAGGCAATCCCTGGCGCACTTAAAATTTTCGACAGTAAAAAATTATTTTTTGAATAATTTACTATAGAAAAGGCAATTCCTGGCGCAATTAAAATTTGCGACAGTAGAAAATTATTTTTTGAATAATTTACTATAGAAAAGGCAATCCCTGGCGTAATTAAAATTTGCGACAGTAAAAAATTATTTTTTGAATAATTTACTATAGAAAAGGCAATCCCTGGCGCACTTAAAATTTGCGACAGTAAAAAATTATTTTTTGAATAATTTACTATAGAAAAGGCAACCCCTGGCGTAATTAAAATTTTCGACAGTAAAAAATTAATATTTTGAAAAATTTACTGTAGAAAAGTCAATCCCTGGCGCAATTAAAATTTGCGACAGTAGAAAATTATTTTTTGAATAATTTACGGTAGAAAAGGCAATCCCTGGCGCAATTAAAGTTTGCGACAGTTGAAAATTATTTTTTGAATAATTTACTATAGAAAAGGCAATCCCTGGCGTAATTAAAATTTTCGACAGTAAAAAATTAATATTTTGAAAAATTTACTGTAGAAAAGGCAATCCCTGGCGCAATTAAAATTTGCGACAGTATAAAATTATTTTTTGAATAATTTACTATAGAAAAGGCAATCCCTGGCGTAATTAAAATTTGCGACAGTATAAAATTATTTTTTGAATAATTTACTATAGAAAAGGCAATCCCTGGCGCAATTAAAATCTGCGACAGTAAAAAATTATTTTTTGCAAAATTTACTATACAAAAGGCAATCCCTGGCGCACTTAAAATTTGCTACAGTAAAAAATTATTTTGTGAGAAATTTACCATAGAAAAGGCAATCCCTGGCGCACTTAAAATTTGCGACAGTAGAAAATTATTTTTTGAAAAATTTACTATAGAAAAGGCAATCCCTGGCGTAATTAAAATTTGCGACAGTATAAAATTATTTTTTGAATAATTTACTATAGAAAAGGCAATCCCTGGCGTAATTAAAATTTGCGACAGTATAAAATTATTTTTTGAATAATTTACTATAGAAAAGGCAATCCCTGGCGCAATTAAAATTTGCGACAGTTGAAAATTATTTTTTGAATAATTTACTATAGAAAAGGTAATCCCTGGCCTAATTAAAATTTTCGACAGTAAAAAATTAATATTTTGAAAAATTTACTGTAGAAAAGGCAATCCCTGGCGCAATTAAAATTTGCGACAGTAGAAAATTATTTTTTGAATAATTTACTATAGAAAAGGCAATCCCTGGCGCAATTAAAATTTGCGACAGTTGAAAATTATTTTTTGAATAATTTACTATAGAAAAGGCAATCCCTGGCGTAATTAAAATTTGCGACAGTATAAAATTATTTTTTGAATAATTTACTATAGAAAAGGCAATGCCTGGCGTAATTAAAATTTGCGACAGTAAAAAATTATTTTTTGAAAAATTTACTATATAAAAGGCAATCCCTGGCGTAATTAAAATTTGCGACAGTAGAAAATTATTTTTTGAATAATTTACTGTAGAAAAGGCAATCCCTGGCGCAATTAAAATTTGCGACAGTAAAAAATTATTTTTTGAATAATTTACTATAGAAAAGGCAATCCCTGGCGTAATTAAAATTTGCGACAGTAAAAAATTATTTTTTGAATAATTAACTATATAAAAGGCAATCCCTGGCGTAATTAAAATTTGCGACAGTAGAAAATTATTTTTTGAATAATTTACTATAGAAAAGGCAATCCCTGGCGTAATTAAAATTTGCGACAGTAGAAAATTATTTTTTGAATAATTTACTATAGAAAAGGCAATCCCTGGCGTAATTAAAATTTGCGACAGTAAACAATTATTTTTTGAATAATTTACTATAGAAAAGGCAATCCCTGGCGTAATTAAAATTTGCGACAGTAGAAAATTATTTTTTGAATAATTTACTATAGAAAAGGCAATCCCTGGCGTAATTAAAATTTGCGACAGTTGAAAATTATTTTTTGAATAATTTACTATAGAAAAGGCAATCCCTGGCGTAATTAAAATTTGCGACAGTATAAAATTATTTTTTGAATAATTTACTATAGAAAAGGCAATCCCTGGCGTAATTAAAATTTGCGACAGTAGAAAATTATTTTTTGAATAATTTACTATAGAAAAGGCAATCCCTGGCGCAATTAAAATTTGCGACAGTAGAAAATTATTTTTTGAATAATTTACTATAGAAAAGGCAATCCCTGGCGCAATTAAAATTTGCGATAGTAGAAAATTATTTTTTGAATAATTTACTATAGAAAAGGCAATCCCTGGCGTAATTAAAATTTGCGACAGTTGAAAATTATTTTTTGAATAATTTACTATAGAAAAGGCAATCCCTGGCGTAATTAAAATTTGCGACAGTATAAAATTATTTTTTGAATAATTTACTATAGAAAAGGCAATCCCTGGCGTAATTAAAATTTGCGACAGTAGAAAATTATTTTTTGAATAATTTACTATAGAAAAGGCAATCCCTGGCGCAATTAAAATTTGCGACAGTAGAAAATTATTTTTTGAATAATTTACTATAGAAAAGGCAATCCCTGGCGCACTTAAAATTTGCGACAGTATAAAATTATTTTGTGAGAAATTTACTATAGAAAAGGCAATCACTGGGATATTTAAAATTTGCGACAGTAGAAAATTATTTTTTGAATAATTTACTATAGAAAAGGCAATCCCTGGCGTAATTAAAATTTGCAACAGTAGAAAATTATTTTTTGAATAATTTACTATAGAAAAGGCAATCCCTGGCGTAATTAAAATTTGCGACAGTATAAAATTATTTTTTGAATAATTTACTATAGAAAAGGCAATCCCTGGCGTATTTAAAATTTGCGACAGTATAAAATTATTTTTTGAATAATTTACTATAGAAAAGGCAATCCCTGGCGTAATTAAAATTTGCGACAGTATAAAATTATTTTTTGAATAATTTACTATAGAAAAGGCAATCCCTGGCGTAATTAAAATTTGCGACAGTAGAAAATTATTTTTTGAATAATTTACTATAGAAAAGGCAATCCCTGGCGCAATTAAAATTTGCGACAGTAGAAAATTATTTTTTGAATAATTTACTATAGAAAAGGCAATCCCTGGCGCACTTAAAATTTGCGACAGTAAAAAATTATTTTGTGAGAAATTTACTATAGAAAAGGCAATCCCTGGGATATTTAAAATTTGCGACAGTAGAAAATTATTTTTTGAATAATTTACTATAGAAAAGGCAATCCCTGGCGTAATTAAAATTTGCGACAGTATAAAATTATTTTTTGAATAATTTACTATAGAAAAGGCAATCCCTGGCGCACTTAAAATTTGCGACAGTAAAAAATTATTTTTTGAATAATTTACTATAGAAAAGGCAATTCCTGGCGTAATTAAAATTTGCGACAGTTGAAAATTATTTTTTGAATAATTTACTATAGAAAAGGCAATCCCTGGCGAACTTAAAATTTGCGACAGTAAAAAATTATTTTGTGAGAAATTTACTATAGAAAAGGCAATTCCAGGTATATTTAAAATTTGCGACAGTAGAAAATTATTTTTTGAATAATTTACTATAGAAAAGGCAATCCCTGGCGTAATTAAAATTTGCGACAGTATAAAATTATTTTTTGAATAATTTACTATAGAAAAGGCAATCCCTGGCGCACTTAAAATTTGCGACAGTAAAAAATTATTTTTTGAATAATTTACTATAGAAAAGGCAATCCCTGGCGTAATTAAAATTTGCGACAGTTGAAAATTATTTTTTGAATAATTTACTATAGAAAAAGCAATCCCTGGCGCACTTAAAATTTGCGACAGTAAAAAATTATTTTGTGAGAAATTTACTATAGAAAGGCAATCCCTGGGATATTTAAAATTTGCGACAGTAGAAAATTATTTTTTGAATAATTTACTATAGAAAAGGCAATCCCTGGCGTAATTAAAATTTGCGACAGTAGAAAATTATTTTTTGAATAATTTATTATAGAAAAGGCAATCCCTGGCATAATTAAAATTTGCGACAGTAGAAAATTATTTTTTGAATAATTTACTATAGAAAAGGCAATCCCTGGCGCAATTAAACTTTGCGACAGTAGAAAATTATTTTTTGAATAATTTACTATAGAAAATACAATCCCTGGCGCAATTAAAATTTGCGACAGTAGAAAATTATTTTTTGAATTATTTACTATAGAAAAGGCAATCCCTGGCGCAATTAAAATTTGCGAAAGTAGAAAATTATTTTTTGAATAATTTACTATAGAAAAGGCAATCCCTGGCGTAATTAAAATTTGCGACAGTTGAAAATTATTTTTTGAATAATTTACTATAGAAAAGGCAATCCCAGGCGTAATTAAAATTTGCGACAGTATAAAATTATTTTTTGAATAATTTACTATAGAAAAGGCAATCCCTGGCGTAATTAAAATTTGCGACAGTAGAAAATTATTTTTTGAATAATTTACTATAGAAAAGGCAATCCCTGGCGCAATTAAAATTTGCGACAGTAGAAAATTATTTGTTGAATAATTTACTATAGAAAAGGCAATCCCTGGCGCACTTAAAATTTGCGACAGTAAAAAATTATTTTGTGAGAAATTTACTATAGAAAAGGCAATCCCTGGGATATTTAAAATTTGCGATAGTATAAAATTATTTTTTGAATAATTTACTGTAGAAAAGGCAATCCCTGGCGCAATTAAAATTTGCGACAGTAGAAAATTATTTTTTGAAAAATTTACTGTAGAAAAGGCAATCCCTGGCGCAATTAAAATTTGCGACAGTAGAAAATTATTTTTTGAATAATTTACTATAGAAAAGGCAATCCCTGGCCTAATTAAATTTTGCGACAGTATAAAATTATTTTGTGAGAAATTTACTATATAAAAGGCAATCCCTGGCGTAATTAAAATTTGCGACAGTAGAAAATTATTTTTTGAATAATTTACTGTAGAAAAGGCAATCCCTGGCGCAATTAAAACTTGCGATAGTTAAAAATTATTTTTTGAAAAATTTACTATAGAAAAGGCAATCCCTGGCGCACTTAAAATTTGCGACAGTAAAAAATTATTTTGTGAGAAATTTACTATAGAAAAGGCAATCCCTTGGATATTTAAAATTTGCGACAGTAGAAAATTATTTTTTGAATAATTTACTATAGAAAAGGCAATCCCTGGCGTAATTAAAATTTGCGACAGTAGAAAATTATTTTTTGAATAATTTACTATAGAAAAGGCAATCCCTTGCGCAATTAAAATTTGCGACAGTAGAAAATTATTTTTTGAATAATTTACTATAGAAAAGGCAATCCCTGGCGCAATTAAAATTTGCGACAGTAGAAAATTATTTTTTGAATAATTTACTATAGAAAAGGCAATCCCTGGCGTAATTAAAATTTGCGACAGAAGAAAATTATTTTTTGAATAATTTACTATAGAAAAGGCAATCCCTGGCGCAATTAAAATTTGCGACAGTAGAAAATTATTTTTTGAATAATTTACTATAGAAAAGGCAATCCCTGGCGCACTTAAAATTTGCGACAGTTAAAAATTATTTTGTGAGAAATTTACTATAGAAAAGGCAATCCCTGGCGCACTTAAAATTTGCGACAGTAAAAAATTATTTTGTGAGAAATTTACTATAGAAAAGGCAATCCCTGGGATATTTAAAATTTGCGACAGTAGAAAATTATTTTTTAAATAATTTACTATAGAAAAGGCAATCTCTGGCGTAATTAAAATTTGCGACAGTATAAAATTATTTTTTGAATAATTTACTATAGAAAAGGCAATCCCTGGCGCACTTAAAATTTGCGACAGTAAAAAATTATTTTTTGAATAATTTACTATAGTAAAGGAAATCCCTGGTGTAATTAAAATTTGCGACAGTTGAAAATTATTTTTTGAATAATTTACTATAGAAAAGGCAATTATTTTTTGAATAATTTACTGTAGAAAAGGCAATCCCTGGCGCAATTAAAACTTGCGATAGTAAAAAATTATTTTTTGAAAAATTTACTATAGAAAAGGCAATCCCTGGCGCAATTAAAATTTGCGACAGTAGAAAATTATTTTTTGAATAATTTACTATAGAAAAGGCAATCCCTGGCGCAATTAAAATTTGCGACAGTAAAAAATTATTTTTTGCAAAATTTACTATAGAAAAGGCAATCCCTGGCGCACTTAAAATTTGCGACAATAAAAAATTATTTTTTGAATAATTTACTATAGAAAAGGCAATCCCTGGCGTAATTAAAATTTGCGACAGTTGAAAATTATTTTTTGAATAATTTACTATAGAAAAGGCAATCCCTGGCGTATTTAAAATTTGCGACAATAGAAAATTATTTTTTGAATAATTTACTGTAGAAAAGGCAATCCTTGGCGCAATTAAAATTTGCGATAGTATAAAATTATTTTTTGAATAATTTACTGTAGAAAAGGCAATCCCTGGCGCAATTAAAATTTGCGACAGTAGAAAATTATTTTTTGAAAAATTTACTGTAGAAAAGGCAATCCCTGGCGCAATTAAAATTTGCGACAGTAGAAAATTATTTTTTGAATAATTTACTATAGAAAAGGCAATCCCTGGCCTAATTAAATTTTGCGACAGTATAAAATTATTTTGTGAGAAATTTACTATATAAAAGGCAATCCCTGGCGTAATTAAAATTTGCGACAGTAGAAAATTATTTTTTGAATAATTTACTGTAGAAAAGGCAATCCCTGGCGCAATTAAAACTTGCGATAGTTAAAAATTATTTTTTGAAAAATTTACTATAGAAAAGGCAATCCCTGGCGCACTTAAAATTTGCGACAGTAAAAAATTATTTTGTGAGAAATTTACTATAGAAAAGGCAATCCCTTGGATATTTAAAATTTGCGACAGTAGAAAATTATTTTTTGAATAATTTACTATAGAAAAGGCAATCCCTGGCGTAATTAAAATTTGCGACAGTAGAAAATTATTTTTTGAATAATTTACTATAGAAAAGGCAATCCCTTGCGCAATTAAAATTTGCGACAGTAGAAAATTATTTTTTGAATAATTTACTATAGAAAAGGCAATCCCTGGCGCAATTAAAATTTGCGACAGTAGAAAATTATTTTTTGAATAATTTACTATAGAAAAGGCAATCCCTGGCGTAATTAAAATTTGCGACAGTAGAAAATTATTTTTTGAATAATTTACTATAGAAAAGGCAATCCCTGGCGCAATTAAAATTTGCGACAGTAGAAAATTATTTTTTGAATAATTTACTATAGAAAAGGCAATCCCTGGCGCACTTAAAATTTGCGACAGTTAAAAATTATTTTGTGAGAAATTTACTATAGAAAAGGCAATCCCTGGCGCACTTAAAATTTGCGACAGTAAAAAATTATTTTGTGAGAAATTTACTATAGAAAAGGCAATCCCTGGGATATTTAAAATTTGCGACAGTAGAAAATTATTTTTTAAATAATTTACTATAGAAAAGGCAATCTCTGGCGTAATTAAAATTTGCGACAGTATAAAATTATTTTTTGAATAATTTACTATAGAAAAGGCAATCCCTGGCGCACTTAAAATTTGCGACAGTAAAAAATTATTTTTTGAATAATTTACTATAGTAAAGGAAATCCCTGGTGTAATTAAAATTTGCGACAGTTGAAAATTATTTTTTGAATAATTTACTATAGAAAAGGCAATCCCTGGCGCAATTAAAATTTGCGACAGTAAAAAATTATTTTTTGAATAATTTACTATAGAAAAGGCAATCCCTGGCGTAATTAAAATTTGCGACAGTATAAAATTATTTTTTGAATAATTTACTGTAGAAAAGGCAATCCCTGGCGCAATTAAAATTTGCGACAGTAGAAAATTATTTTTTGAAAAATTTACTGTAGAAAAGGCAATCCCTGGCGCAATTAAAATTTGCGACAGTAGAAAATTATTTTTTGAATAATTTACTATAGAAAAGGCAATCCCTGGCGTAATTAAAATTTGCGACAGTATAAAATTATTTTGTGAGAAATTTACTATATAAAAGGCAATCCCTGGCGTAATTAAAATTTGCGACAGTAGAACATTTTTTTTTGAATAATTTACTATAGAAAAGGCAATCCCTGGCGCAATTAAAATTTGCGACAGTAAAAAATTATTTTTTGAATAATTTACTATAGAAAAGGCAATCCCTGGCGTAATTAAAATTTGCGACAGTATAAAATTATTTTTTGAATAATTTACTGTAGAAAAGGCAATCCCTGGCGCAATTAAAATTTGCGACAGTAGAAAATTATTTTGTGAAAAATTTACTGTAGAAAAGGCAATCCCTGGCGCAATTAAAATTTGCGACAGTAGAAAATTATTTTTTGAATAATTTACTATAGAAAAGGCAATCCCTGGCGTAATTAAAATTTGCGACAGTATAAAATTATTTTGTGAGAAATTTACTATATAAAAGGCAATCCCTGGCGTAATTAAAATTTGCGACAGTAGAAAATTATTTTTTGAATAATTTACTGTAGAAAAGGCAATCCCTGGCGCA
Source organism: Dioctria linearis (assembly GCA_963930735.1). Classification (NCBI taxonomy): domain Eukaryota; kingdom Metazoa; phylum Arthropoda; class Insecta; order Diptera; family Asilidae; genus Dioctria; species Dioctria linearis. Next base: position 10,915 of record CAWVNZ010001234.1, read on the forward strand.
ATTAAAACTTGCGATAGTTAAAAATTATTTTTTGAAAAATTTACTATAGAAAAGGCAATCCCTGGCGCACTTAAAATTTGCGACAGTAAAAAATTATTTTGTGAGAAATTTACTATAGAAAAGGCAATCCCTTGGATATTTAAAATTTGCGACAGTAGAAAATTATTTTTTGAATAATTTACTATAGAAAAGGCAATCCCTGGCGTAATTAAAATTTGCGACAGTAGAAAATTATTTTTTGAATAATTTACTATAGAAAAGGCAATCCCTGGCGCAATTAAAATTTGCGACAGTAGAAAATTATTTTTTGAATAATTTACTATAGAAAAGGCAATCCCTGGCGCAATTAAAATTTGCGACAGTAGAAAATTATTTTTTGAATAATTTACTATAGAAAAGGCAATCCCTGGCGTAATTAAAATTTGCGACAGTTGAAAATTATTTTTTGAATAATTTACTATAGAAAAGGCAATCCCTGGCGTAATTAAAATTTGCGACAGTATAAAATTATTTTTTGAATAATTTACTATAGAAAAGGCAATCCCTGGCGTAATTAAAATTTGCGACAGTAGAAAATTATTTTTTGAATAATTTACTATAGAAAAGGCAATCCCTGGCGCAATTAAAATATGCGACAGTAGAAAATTATTATTTGAATAATTTACTATAGAAAAGGCAATCCCTGGCGCACTTAAAATTTGCGACAGTAAAAAATTATTTTGTGAGAAATTTACTATAGAAAAGGCAATCCCTGGGATATTTAAAATTTGCGACAGTAGAAAATTATTTTTTGAATAATTTACTATAGAAAAGGCAATCCCTGGCGTAATTAAAATTTGCGACAGTATAAAATTATTTTTTGAATAATTTACTATAGAAAAGGCAATCCCTGGCGCACCTAAAATTTGCGACAGTAAAAAATTATTTTTTGAATAATTTACTATAGGAAAGGCAATCCCTGGCGTAATTAAAATTTGCGACAGTTGAAAATTATTTTTTGAATAATTTACTATAGAAAAGGCAATCCCTGGCGCAATTAAAATTTGCGATAGTAGAAAATTATTTTTTGAATAATTTACTGTAGAAAAGGCAATCCCTGGCGCAATTAAAACTTGCGATAGTAAAAAATTATTTTTTGAAAAATTTACTATAGAAAAGGCAATCCCTGGCGCAATTAAAATTTGCGACAGCAGAAAATTATTTTTTGAATAATTTACTATAGAAAAGGCAATCCCTGGCGCAATTAAAATTTGCGACAGTAAAAAATTATTTTTTGCAAAATTTACTATAGAAAAGGCAATCCCTGGCGCACTTAAAATTTGCGACAGTAAAAAATTATTTTTTGAATAATTTACTATAGAAAAGGCAATCCCTGGCGTAATTAAAATTTGCGACAGTTGAAAATTATTTTTTGAATAATTTACTATAGAAAAGGCAATCCCTGGCGTATTTAAAATTTGCGACAATAGAAAATTATTTTTTGAATAATTTACTGTAGAAAAGGCAATCCTTGGCGCAATTAAAACTTGCGATAGTAAAAAATTATTTTTTGAATAATTTACTATAGAAAAGGCAATCCCTGGCGTAATTAAAATTTGCGACAGTAAAAAATTATTTTTTGCAAAATTTACTATAGAAAAGGCAATCCCTGGCGCACTTAAAATTTGCGACAGTATAAAATTAATTTTTGAAAAATTTACTATATAAAAGGCAATCCCTGGCGTAATTAAAATTTGCGACAGTTGAAAATTATTTTTTGAATAATTTACTATAGAAAAGGCAATCCCTGGCGCAATTAAAATTTGCGACAGTAAAAAATTATTTTTTGAATAATTTACTATAGAAAAGGCAATCCCTGGCGTAATTAAAATTTGCGACGGTATAAAATTATTTTTTGAATAATTTACTATAGAAAAGGCAATCCCTGGCGTATTTAAAATTTGCGACAGTAGAAAATTATTTTTTGAATAATTTACTATAGAAAAGGAAATCCCTGGGATATTTAAAATTTGCGACAGTAAAAAATTATTTTTTGAATAATTTACTATAGAAAAGGCAATCCCTGGCGTAATTAAAATTTGCGACAGTAAAAAATTATTTTTTGAATAATTTACTATAGAAAAGGCAATCCCTGGCGTAATTAAAATTTGCGACAGTAGAAAATTATTTTTTGAATAATTTACTATAGAAAAGGCAATCCCTGGCGTAATTAAAATTTGCGACAGTAAAAAATTATTTTTTGAATAATTTACTGTAGAAAAGGCAATCCCTGGCGCAATTAAAATTTGCGACAGTAAAAAATTATTTTGTGAGAAATTTACTATAGAAAAGGCAATCCCTGGGATATTTAAAATTTGCGACAGTAGAAAATTATTTTTTGAATAATTTACTATAGAAAAGGCAATACCTGGCGTAATTAAAATTTGCGACAGTAGAAAATTATTTTTTGAATAATTCACTATAGAAAAGGCAATCCCTGGCGCAATTAAAATTTGCGACAGTAGAAAATTATTTTTTGACTAATTTACTATAGAAAAGGCAATCCCTGGCGCAATTAAAATTTGCGACAGTAAAAAATTATTTTTTGCAAAATTTACTATAGAAAAGGCAATCCCTGGCGCACTTAAAATTTGCGACAGTAAAAAATTATTTTTTGAATAATTTACTATAGAAAAGGCAATCCCTGGCGTAATTAAAATTTGCGACAGTTGAAAATTATTTTTTGAATAATTTACTATAGAAAAGGCAATCCCTGGCGTATTTAAAATTTGCGACAATAGAAAATTATTTTTTGAATAATTTACTGTAGAAAAGGCAATCCCTGGCGCAATTAAAACTTGCGATAGTAAAAAATTATTTTTTGAATAATTTACTATAGAAAAGGCAATCCCTGGCGTAATTAAAATTTGCGACAGTAAAAAATTATTTTTTGCAAAATTTACTATAGAAAAGGCAATCACTGGCGCACTTAAAATTTGCGACAGTATAAAATTAATTTTTGAAAAATTTACTATATAAAAGGCAATCCCTGGCGTAATTAAAATTTGCGACAGTTGAAAATTATTTTTTGAATAATTTACTATAGAAAAGGCAATCCCTGGCGCACTTAAAATTTGCGACAGTAAAAAATTATTTTTTGAATAATTTACTATAGAAAAGGCAATCCCTGGCGTAATTAAAATTTGCGACAGTTGAAAATTATTTTTTGAATAATTTACTATAGAAAAGGCAATCCCTGGCGTATTTAACATTTGCGACAATAGAAAATTATTTTTTGAATAATTTACTGTAGAAAAGGCAATCCCTGGCGCAATTAAAACTTGCGATAGTAAAAAATTATTTTTTGAATAATTTACTATAGAAAAGGCAATCCCTGGCGTAATTAAAATTTGCGACAGTAAAAAATTATTTTTTGCAAAATTTACTATAGAAAAGGCAATCCCTGGCGCACTTAAAATTTGCGACAGTATAAAATTAATTTTTGAAAAATTTACTATATAAAAGGCAATCCCTGGCGTAATTAAAATTTGCGACAGTTGAAAATTATTTTTTGAATAATTTACTATAGAAAAGGCAATCCCTGGCGCAATTAAAATTTGCGACAGTAAAAAATTATTTTTTGAATAATTTACTATAGAAAAGGCAATCCCTGGCGTAATTAAAATTTGCGACGGTATAAAATTATTTTTTGAATAATTTACTATAGAAAAGGCAATCCCTGGCGTATTTAAAATTTGCGACAGTAGAAAAATATTTTTTGAATAATTTACTATAGAAAAGCCAATCCCTGGGATATTTAAAATTTGCGACAGTAAAAAATTATTTTTTGAATAATTTACTATAGAAAAGGCAATCCCCGGCGTAATTAAAATTTGCGACAGTAAAAAATTATTTTTTGAATAATTTACTATAGAAAAGGCAATCCCTGGCGTAATTAAAATTTGCGACAGTAGAAAATTATTTTTTGAATAATTTACTATAGAAAAGGCAATCCCTGGCGTAATTAAAATTTGCGACAGTAAAAAATTATTTTTTGAATAATTTACTGTAGAAAAGGCAATCCCTGGCGCAATTAAAATTTGCGACAGTAAAAAATTATTTTGTGAGAAATTTACTATAGAAAAGGCAATCCCTGGGATATTTAAAATTTGCGACAGTAGAAAATTATTTTTTGAATAATTTTCTATAGAAAAGGCAATCCCTGGCGTAATTAAAATTTGCGACAGTAGAAAATTATTTTTTGAATAATTTACTATAGAAAAGGCAATCCCTGGCGCAATTAAAATTTGCGACAGTAGAAAATTATTTTTTGAATAATTTACTATAGAAAAGGCAATCCCTGGCGCAATTAAAATTTGCGACAGTAAAAAATTATTTTTTGCAAAATTTACTATAGAAAAGGCAATCCCTGGCGCACTTAAAATTTGCGACAAAAAAAATTTGCAAAAATTATTTTTTGAATAATTTACTATAGCAAAGACAATCCCTGGCGTAATTAAAATTTGCGACAGTTGAAAATTATTTTTTGAATAATTTACTATAGAAAAGGCAATCCCTGGCGTATTTAAAATTTGCGACAATAGAAAATTATTTTTTGAATAATTTACTGTAGAAAAGGCAATCCCTGGCGCAATTAAAACTTGCGATAGTAAAAAATTATTTTTTGAATAATTTACTATAGAAAAGGCAATCCCTGGCGTAATTAAAATTTGCGACAGTATAAAATTATTTTTTGAATAATTTACTGTAGAAAAGGCAATCCCTGGCGCAATTAAAATTTGCGACAGTAGAAAATTATTTTTTGAAAAATTTACTGTAGAAAAGGCAATCCCTGGCGCAATTAAAATTTGCGACAGTAGAAAATTATTTTTTGAATAATTTACTATAGAAAAGGCAATCCCTGGCGTAATTAAAATTTGCGACAGTATAAAATTATTTTGTGAGAAATTTACTATATAAAAGGCAATCCCTGGGATATTTAAAATTTGCGACAGTAGAAAATTATTTTTTGAATAATTTACTATAGAAAAGACAATCCCTGGCGTAATTAAAATTTGCGACAGTATAAAATTATTTTTTGAATAATTTACTATAGAAAAGGCAATCCCTGGCGCACTTAAAATTTGCGACAGTAAAAAATTATTTTTTGAATAATTTACTATAGGAAAGGCAATCCCTGGCGTAATTAAAATTTGCGACAGTTGAAAATTATTTTTTGAATAATTTACTATAGAAAAGGCAATCCCTGGCGCAATTAAAATTTGCGATAGTAGAAAATTATTTTTTGAATAATTTACTGTAGAAAAGGCAATCCCTGGCGCAATTAAAACTTGCGATAGTAAAAAATTATTTTTTGAAAAATTTACTATAGAAAAGGCAATCCCTGGCGCAATTAAAATTTGCGACAGTAGAAAATTATTTTTTGAATAATTTACTATAGAAAAGGCAATCCCTGGCGCAATTAAAATTTGCGACAGTAAAAAATTATTTTTTGCAAAATTTACTATAGAAAAGGCAATCCCTGGCGCACTTAAAATTTGCGACAGTAAAAAATTATTTTTTGAATAATTTACTATAGAAAAGGCAATCCCTGGCGTAATTAAAATTTGCGACAGTTGAAAATTATTTTTTGAATAATTTACTATAGAAAAGGCAATCCATGGCGTATTTAAAATTTGCGACAATAGAAAATTATTTTTTGAATAATTTACTGTAGAAAAGGCAATCCTTGGCGCAATTAAAACTTGCGATAGTAAAAAATTATTTTTTGAATAATTTACTATAGAAAAGGCAATCCCTGGCGTAATTAAAATTTGCGACAGTAAAAAATTATTTTTTGCAAAATTTACTATAGAAAAGGCAATCCCTGGCGCACTTAAAATTTGCGACAGTATAAAATTATTTTTTGAATAATTTACTGTAGAAAAGGCAATCCCTGGCGCAATTAAAATTTGCGACAGTAGAAAATTATTTTGTGAAAAATTTACTGTAGAAAAGGCAATCCCTGGCGCAATTAAAATTTGCGACAGTAGAAAATTATTTTTTGAATAATTTACTATAGAAAAGGCAATCCCTGGCGTAATTAAAATTTGCGACAGTATAAAATTATTTTGTGAGAAATTTACTATATAAAAGGCAATCCCTGGCGTAATTAAAATTTGCGACAGTAGAAAATTATTTTTTGAATAATTTACTGTAGAAAAGGCAATCCCTGGCGCAATTAAAACTTGCGATAGTTAAAAATTATTTTTTGAAAAATTTACTATAGAAAAGGCAATCCCTGGCGCACTTAAAATTTGCGACAGTAAAAAATTATTTTGTGAGAAATTTACTATAGAAAAGGCAATCCCTTGGATATTTAAAATTTGCGACAGTAGAAAATTATTTTTTGAATAATTTACTATAGAAAAGGCAATCCCTGGCGTAATTAAAATTTGCGACAGTAGAAAATTATTTTTTGAATAATTTACTATAGAAAAGGCAATCCCTGGCGCAATTAAAATTTGCGATAGTAGAAAATTATTTTTTGAATAATTTACTATAGAAAATTCAATCCCTGGCGCAATTAAAATTTGCGACAGTAGAAAATTATTTTTTGAATAATTTACTATAGAAAAGGCAATCCCTGGCGTAATTAAAATTTGCGACAGTTGAAAATTATTTTTTGAATAATTTACTATAGAAAAGGCAATCCCTGGCGTAATTAAAATTTGCGACAGTATAAAATTATTTTTTGAATAATTTACTATAGAAAAGGCAATCCCTGGCGTAATTAAAATTTGCGACAGTAGAAAATTATTTTTTGAATAATTTACTATAGAAAAGGCAATCCCTGGCGCAATTAAAATATGCGACAGTAGAAAATTATTATTTGAATAATTTACTATAGAAAAGGCAATCCCTGGCGCACTTAAAATTTGCGACAGTAAAAAATTATTTTGTGAGAAATTTACTATAGAAAAGGCAATCCCTGGGATATTTAAAATTTGCGACAGTAGAAAATTATTTTTTGAATAATTTACTATAGAAAAGGCAATCCCTGGCGTAATTAAAATTTGCGACAGTATAAAATTATTTTTTGAATAATTTACTATAGAAAAGGCAATCCCTGGCGCACTTAAAATTTGCGACAGTAAAAAATTATTTTTTGAATAATTTACTATAGGAAAGGCAATCCCTGGCGTAATTAAAATTTGCGACAGTTGAAAATTATTTTTTGAATAATTTACTATAGAAAAGGCAATCCCTGGCGCAATTAAAATTTGCGATAGTAGAAAATTATTTTTTGAATAATTTACTGTAGAAAAGGCAATCCCTGGCGCAATTAAAACTTGCGATAGTAAAAAATTATTTTTTGAAAAATTTACTATAGAAAAGGCAATCCCTGGCGCAATTAAAATTTGCGACAGTAAAAAATTATTTTTTGAATAATTTACTATAGAAAAGGCAATCCCTGGCGTAATTAAAATTTGCGACAGTTGAAAATTATTTTTTGAATAATTTACTATAGAAAAGGCAATCCCTGGCGTATTTAAAATTTGCGACAATAGAAAATTATTTTTTGAATAATTTACTGTAGAAAAGGCAATCCTTGGCGCAATTAAAACTTGCGATAGTAAAAAATTATTTTTTGAATAATTTACTATAGAAAAGGCAATCCCTGGCGTAATTAAAATTTGCGACAGTAAAAAATTATTTTTTGCAAAATTTACTATAGAAAAGGCAATCCCTGGCGCACTTAAAATTTGCGACAGTATAAAATTAATTTTTGAAAAATTTACTATATAAAAGGCAATCCCTGGCGTAATTAAAATTTGCGACAGTTGAAAATTATTTTTTGAATAATTTACTATAGAAAAGGCAATCCCTGGCGCAATTAAAATTTGCGACAGTAAAAAATTATTTTTTGAATAATTTACTATAGAAAAGGCAATCCCTGGCGTAATTAAAATTTGCGACGGTATAAAATTATTTTTTGAATAATTTACTATAGAAAAGGCAATCCCTGGCGTATTTAAAATTTGCGACAGTAGAAAATTATTTTTTGAATAATTTACTATAGAAAAGGAAATCCCTGGGATATTTAAAATTTGCGACAGTAAAAAATTATTTTTTGAATAATTTACTATAGAAAAGGCAATCCCTGGCGTAATTAAAATTTGCGACAGTAAAAAATTATTTTTTGAATAATTTACTATAGAAAAGGCAATCCCTGGCGTAATTAAAATTTGCGACAGTAGAAAATTATTTTTTGAATAATTTACTATAGAAAAGGCAATCCCTGGCGTAATTAAAATTTGCGACAGTAAAAAATTATTTTTTGAATAATTTACTGTAGAAAAGGCAATCCCTGGCGCAATTAAAATTTGCGACAGTAAAAAATTATTTTGTGAGAAATTTACTATAGAAAAGGCAATCCCTGGGATATTTAAAATTTGCGACAGTAGAAAATTATTTTTTGAATAATTTACTATAGAAAAGGCAATCCCTGGCGTAATTAAAATTTGCGACAGTAGAAAATTATTTTTTGAATAATTTACTATAGAAAAGGCAATCCCTGGCGCAATTAAAATTTGCGACAGTAGAAAATTATTTTTTGACTAATTTACTATAGAAAAGGCAATCCCTGGCGCAATTAAAATTTGCGACAGTAAAAAATTATTTTTTGCAAAATTTACTATAGAAAAGGCAATCCCTGGCGCACTTAAAATTTGCGACAGTAAAAAATTATTTTTTGAATAATTTACTATAGAAAAGGCAATCCCTGGCGTAATTAAAATTTGCGACAGTTGAAAATTATTTTTTGAATAATTTACTATAGAAAAGGCAATCCCTGGCGTATTTAAAATTTGCGACAATAGAAAATTATTTTTTGAATAATTTACTGTAGAAAAGGCAATCCCTGGCGCAATTAAAACTTGCGATAGTAAAAAATTATTTTTTGAATAATTTACTATAGAAAAGGCAATCCCTGGCGTAATTAAAATTTGCGACAGTAAAAAATTATTTTTTGCAAAATTTACTATAGAAAAGGCAATCACTGGCGCACTTAAAATTTGCGACAGTATAAAATTAATTTTTGAAAAATTTACTATATAAAAGGCAATCCCTGGCGTAATTAAAATTTGCGACAGTTGAAAATTATTTTTTGAATAATTTACTATAGAAAAGGCAATCCCTGGCGCACTTAAAATTTGCGACAGTAAAAAATTATTTTTTGAATAATTTACTATAGAAAAGGCAATCCCTGGCGTAATTAAAATTTGCGACAGTTGAAAATTATTTTTTGAATAATTTACTATAGAAAAGGCAATCCCTGGCGTATTTAACATTTGCGACAATAGAAAATTATTTTTTGAATAATTTACTGTAGAAAAGGCAATCCCTGGCGCAATTAAAACTTGCGATAGTAAAAAATTATTTTTTGAATAATTTACTATAGAAAAGGCAATCCCCGGCGTAATTAAAATTTGCGACAGTAAAAAATTATTTTTTGAATAATTTACTATAGAAAAGGCAATCCCTGGCGTAATTAAAATTTGCGACAGTAGAAAATTATTTTTTGAATAATTTACTATAGAAAAGGCAATCCCTGGCGTAATTAAAATTTGCGACAGTAAAAAATTATTTTTTGAATAATTTACTGTAGAAAAGGCAATCCCTGGCGCAATTAAAATTTGCGACAGTAAAAAATTATTTTGTGAGAAATTTACTATAGAAAAGGCAATCCCTGGGATATTTAAAATTTGCGACAGTAGAAAATTATTTTTTGAATAATTTACTATAGAAAAGGCAATCCCTGGCGTAATTAAAATTTGCGACAGTAGAAAATTATTTTTTGAATAATTTACTATAGAAAAGGCAATCCCTGGCGCAATTAAAATTTGCGACAGTAGAAAATTATTTTTTGAATAATTTACTATAGAAAAGGCAATCCCTGGCGCAATTAAAATTTGCGACAGTAAAAAATTATTTTTTGAATAATTTACTATAGAAAAGACAATCCCTGGCGTAATTAAAATTTGCGACAGTTGAAAATTATTTTTTGAATAATTTACTATAGAAAAGGCAATCCCTGGCGTATTTAAAATTTGCGACAATAGAAAATTATTTTTTGAATAATTTACTGTAGAAAAGGCAATCCCTGGCGCAATTAAAACTTGCGATAGTAAAAAATTATTTTTTGAATAATTTACTATAGAAAAGGCAATCCCTGGCGCACTTAAAATTTGCGACAGTATAAAATTAATTTTTGAAAAATTTACTATATAAAAGGCAATCCCTGGCGTAATTAAAATTTGCGACAGTTGAAAATTATTTTTTGAATAATTTACTATAGAAAAGGCAATCCCTGGCGCAATTAAAATTTGCGACAGTAAAAAATTATTTTTTGAATAATTTACTATAGAAAAGGCAATCCCTGGGATATTTAAAATTTGCGACAGTAGAAAATTATTTTTTGAATAATTTACTATAGAAAACGCAATCCCTGGCGTAATTAAAATTTGCGACAGTATAAAATTATTTTTTGAATAATTTACTATAGAAAAGGCAATCCCTGGCGCACTTAAAATTTGCGACAGTAAAAAAAAAATTTTTGAATAATTTACTATAGAAAAGGCAATCCCTGGCGTAATTAAAATTTGCGACAGTAGAAAATTATTTTTTGAATAATTTACTATAGAAAAGGCAATCCCTGGCGTAATTAAAATTTGCGACAGTAAAAAATTATTTTTTGAATAATTTACTATAGAAAAGGCAATCCCTGGCGTAATTAAAATTTGCGAGAGTTGAAAATTATTTTTTGAATAATTTACTATAGAAAAGGCAATCCCTGGCGCACTTAAAATTTGCGACAGTACAAAATTAATTTTTGAAAAATTTACTATATAAAAGGCAATTCCTGGCGTAATTAAAATTTGCGACAGTTGAAAATTATTTTTTGAATAATTTACTATAGAAAAGGCAATCCCTGGCGCAATTAAAATTTGCGACAGTAAAAAATTATTTTTTGAATAATTTACTATAGAAAAGGCAATCCCTGGCGTAATTAAAATTTGCGACGGTATAAAATTATTTATTGAATAATTTACTATAGAAAAGGCAATCCCTGGCGTATTTAAAATTTGCGACAGTAGAAAATTAATTTTTGAATAATTTACTATAGAAAAGGCAATCCCTGGGATATTTAAAATTTGCGACAATAAAAAATTATTTTTTGAATAATTTACTATAGAAAAGGCAATCCCTGGCTTAATTAAAATTTGCGACAGTAAAAAATTATTTTTTGAATAATTTACTGTAGAAAAGGCAATCCCTGGCGCAATTAAAATTTGCGACAGTAAACAATTATTTTGTGAGAAATTTACTATAGAAAAGGCAATCCCTGGGATATTTAAAATTTGCGACAGTAGAAAATTATTTTTTGAATAATTTACTATAGAAAAGGCAATCCCTGGCGTAATTAAAATTTGCGACAGTAAAAAATTATTTTTTGAATAATTTACTATAGAAAAGGCAATCCCTGGCGTAATTAAAATTTGCGACAGTAGAAAATTATTTTTTGTATAATTTACTATAGCAAAGGCAATCCCTGGCGCAATTAAAATTTGCGACAGTAGAAAATTATTTTTTGAATAATTTACTATAGAAAAGGCAATCCCTGGCGCACTTAAAATTTGCGACAGTAAAAAATTATTTTGTGAGAAATTTACTATAGAAAAGGCAATCCCTGGGATATTTAAAATTTGCGACAGTAGAAAATTATTTTTTGAATAATTTACTATAGAAAAGGCAATCCCTATCGTAATTAAAATTTGCGACAGTATAAAATTATTTTTTGAATAATTTACTATAGAAAAGGCAATCCCTGGCGCACTTAAAATTTGCGACAGTAAAAAATTATTTTTTGAATAATTTACTATAGAAAAGGCAATCCCTGGCGTAATTAAAATTTGCGACAGTTGAAAATTATTTTTTGAATAATTTACTATAGAAAAGGCAATCCCTGGCGCAATTAAAATTTGCGACAGTAAAAAATTATTTTTTGAATAATTTACTATAGAAAAGGCAATCCCTGGCGTAATTAAAATTTTCGACAGTATAAAATTATTTTTTGAATAATTTACTGTAGAAAAGACAATCCCTGGCGCAATTAAAATTTGCGACAGTAGAAAATTATTTTTTGAAAAATTTAATGTAGAAAAGGCAATCCCTGGCGCAACTAAAATTTGCGACAGTAGAAAATTATTTTTTGAATAATTTACTATATAAAAGGCAATCCCTGGCGTAATTAAAATTTGCGACAGTATAAAATTATTTTGTGAGAAATTTACTATATAAAAGGCAATCCCTGGCGTAATTAAAATTTGCGACAGTAGAAAATTATTTTTTGAATAATTTACTGTAGAAAAGGCAATCCATGGCGCAATTAAAACTTGCGATAGTAAAAAATTATTTTTTGAAAAATTTAGCATAGAAAAGGCAATCCCTGGCGCAATTAAAATTTGCGACAGTAGAAAATTATTTTTTGAATAATTTACTATAGAAAAGGCAATCCCTGGCGCAATTAAAATTTGCGACAGTAAAAAATTATTTTTTGCAAAATTTACTATAGAAAAGGCAATCCCTGGCGCACTTAAAATTTGCGACAGTAAAAAATTATTTTCTGAATAATTTACTATAGAAAAGGCAATCCCTGGCGTAATTAAAATTTGCGACAGTTGAAAATTATTTTTTGAATAATTTACTATAGAAAAGGCAATCCCTGGCGTATTTAAAATTTGCGACAGTAGAATATTATTTTTTGAATAATTTACTGTAGAAAAGGCAATCCCTGGCGCAATTAAAACTTGCGATAGTAAAAAATTATTTTTTGAATAATTTACTATAGAAAAGGCAATCCCTGGCGTAATTAAAATTTGCGACAGTAAAAAATTATTTTTTGCAAAATTTACTATAGAAAAGGCAATCCCTGGCGCACTTAAAATTTGCGACAGTATAAAATTAATTTTTGAAAAATTTACTATATAAAAGGCAATCCCTGGCGTAATTAAAATTTGCGACAGTTGAAAATTATTTTTTGAATAATTTACTATAGAAAAGGCAATCCCTGGCGCAATTAAAATTTGCGAAGTAAAAAATTATTTTTTGAATAATTTACTATAGAAAAGGCAATCCCTGGCGTAATTCAAATTTGCGACAGTATAAAATTATTTTTTGAATAATTTACTATAGAAAAGGCAATCCCTGGCGTATTTAAAATTTGCGACAGTAGAAAATTATTTTGTGAATAATTTACTATAGAAAAGGCAATCCCTGGGATATTTAAAATTTGCGACAGTAGAAAATTATTTTTTGAATAATTTACTATAGAAAAGGCAATCCCTGGCGCAATTAAAATTTGCGACAGTAGAAAATAATTTTTTGAATAATTTACTATAGAAAAGGCAATCCCTGGCGTAATTAAAATTTGCGACAGTATAAAATTATTTTTTGAAAAATTTACTATAGAAAAGGCAATCCCTGGCGCAATTAAAATTTGCGACAGTAGAAAATTATTTTTTGAATAATTTACTATAGAAAAGGCAGTCCCTGGCGCACTTAAAATTTGCGACAATAAAAAAATTAATTTGTGAGAAATTTATTATAGAAAAGGCAATCCCTGGGATATTTAAAATTTGCGACAGTAGAAAATTATTTTTTGAATAATTTACTATAGAAAAGGCAGTCCCTGGCCTATTTAAAATTTGCGACAGTATAAAATTATTTTTTGAATAATTTACTATAGAAAAGGCAATCCCTGGCGCAGTTAAAATTTGCGACAGTAAAAAATTATTTTTTGAATAATTTACTATAGAAAAGGCAATCCCTGGCGCAATTAAAATTTGCGACAGTATAAAATTATTTTTTGAATAATTTACTATAGAAAAGGCAATCCATGGCGTAATTAAAATTTGCGACAGTATAAAATTATTTTTTGAATAATTTCCTATAGAAAAGGCAATCCCTGGCGCACTTAAAATTTGCGACAGTAAAAAATTATTTTTTGAATAATTTACTATAGAAAAGGCAATCCCTGGCGCAATTACGATTTGCGACAGTTGAAAATTATTTTTCGAATAATTTACTATAGAAAAGGCAATCCCTGGCGTAATTAAAATTTGCGACAGTTGAAAATTATTTTTTGAATAATTTACTATAGAAAGGGCAAGCCCTGGCGTATTTAAAATTTGCGACAGTAGAAAATTATTTTTTGAATAATTTACTGTAGAAAAGGCAATCCCTGGCGCAATTAAAACTTGCGATAGTAAAAAATTATTTTTTGGATAATTTAGTATAGAAAAGGCAATCCCTGGCGTAATTAAAATTTGCGACAGTAAAAAATTATTTTTTGCAAAATTTACTATAGAAAAGGCAATCCCTGGCACACTTAAAATTTGCGACAGTATAAAATTAATTTTTGAAAAATTTACTATGTAAAAGGCAATCCCTGGCGTAATTAAAATTTGCGACAGTTGAAAATTATTTTTTGAATAATTTACTATAGAAAAGGCAATCCCTGGCGCAATTAAAATTTGCGACAGTAAAAAATTATTTTTTGAATAATTTACTATAGAAAAGGCAATCCCTGGCGTAATTAAAATTTGCGACAGTATAAAATTATTTTTTGAATAATTTACTATAGAAAAGGCAATCCCTGGCGTAATTAAAATTTGCGACAGTTGAAAATTATTTTTTGAATAATTTACTATAGAAAAGGCAATCCCTGGCGTAATTAAAATTTGCGACAATAAAAAATTATTTTTTGAATAATTTACTATAGAAAAGGCAATCCCTGGCGTAATTAAAATTTGCGACAGTAGAAAATTATTTTTTGAATAATTTACTATAGAAAAGGCAATCCCTGGCGTATTTAAAATTTGCGACAGTTTAAAATTAATTTTTGAAAAATTTACTATATAAAAGGCAATCCCTGGCGTAATTAAAATTTGCGACAGTAGAAAATTATTTTTTGAATAATTTACTATAGAAAAGGCAATCCCTGGCGCAATTAAAATTTGCGACAGTAAAAAATTATTTTTTGAATAATTTACTATAGAAAAGGCAATCCCTGACGTAATTAAAATTTGCGACAGTAAAAAATTATTTTTTGAATAATTTACTATAGAAAAGGCAATCCCTGACGTAATTAAAATTTGCGACAGTATAAAATAATTTTTTGAATAATTTACTATACAAAAGGCAATCCCTGGCGTAATTAAAATTTGCGCCAGTAGAAAATAATTTTTTGAATAATTTACTATAGAAAAGGCAATCCCTGGCGCAATTAAAATTTGCGACAGTAGAAAATTATTTTTTGAATAATTTACTATAGAAAAGGCAATCCCTGGCGTAATTAAAATTTGCGACAGTATAAAATTACTTTTTGAAAAATTTACTATAGAAAAGGCAATCCCTGGCGGAATTAAAATTTGCGACAGTAGAAAATTATTTTTTGAATAATTTACTATAGAAAAGGCAATCCCTGGCGCACTTAAAATTTGCGACAGTAAAAAATTATTTTGTGAGAAATTTACTATAGAAAAGGCAATCCCTGGCGCAATTAAAATTTGCGGCAGTAGAAAATTATTTTTTGAATAATTTACTATAGAAAAGGCAATCCCTGGCGCAATTACAATTTGCGACAGTAGAAAATTATTTTTTGAATAATTTACTATAGAAAAGGCAATCCCTGGCGTAATTAAAATTTGCGACAGTAAAAAATTATTTTTTGAATAATTTACTATAGAAAAGGCAATCCCTGGGATATTTAAAATTTGCGACAGTAAAAAATTATTTTTTAAATAATTTACTATAGAAAAGGCAATCCCTGGCGTAATTAAAATTTGCGGCAGTAGAAAATTATTTTTTGAATAATTTACTGTAGAAAAGGCAATCCCTGGCGCAATTAAAACTTGCGATAGTAAAAAAATATTTTTTGAATAATTTACTATAGAAAAGGCAATCCCTGGCGCACTTAAAATTTGCGACAGTAGAAAATTATTTTTTGAATAATTTACTATAGAAAAGGCAATCCCGGGCGCACTTAAAATTTGCGACAGTAGAAAATTATTTTTTGAATAATTTACTATAGAAAAGGCAACCCCTGGCGCAATTAAAATTTACGAGAGTATAAAATTATTTTTTGAATAATTTACTATAGAAAAGGCAATCCTTGGCGTAATTAAAATTTGCGACAGTATAAAATTATTTTTTGAATAATTTACTATAGAAAAGGCAATCCCTGGCGCACTTAAAATTTGCGACAGTAGAAAATTATTTTTTGAATAATTTACTATAGAATAGGCAATCCCTGGCGCAATTAAAATTTGCGATAGTAGAAAATTATTTTTTGAATAATTTACTATAGAAAAGGCAATCCCTGGCGTAATTAAAATTTGCGACAGTAGAAAATTATTTTTTGAATAATTTACTATAGAAAACGCAATCCCTGGCGCAATTAAAATTTGCGACAGTAAAAAATTATTTTTTGAATAATTTACTATAGAAAAGGCAATCCCTGTCGCAATTAAAATTTGCGACAGTAAAAAATTATTTTTGGAATAATTTACTATAGAAGAGGCAATTCCTGGCGTAATTAAAATTTGCGACAGTAAAAAAATATTTTTTGAATAATTTACTATAGAAAAGGCAATCCCTGGCGTAATTAAAATTTGCGACAGTAGAAAATTATTTTTTGAATAATTTACTATAGAAAAGGCAATCCCTGGCGCAATTAAAATTTGCGACAGTAAAAAATTATTTTTTGAATAATTTACTATAGAAAAGGCAATCCCTGGCGTAATTAAAATTTGCGACAGTAAAAAATTATTTTTTGAATAATTTACTGTAGAAAAGACAATCCCTGGCGCAATTAAAACTTGCGATAGTAAAAAATTATTTTTTTAATAATTTACTATAGAAAAGGCAATCCCTGGCGCACTTAAAATTTGCGACAGTAGAAAATTATTTTTTGAATAATTTACTATAGAAAAGGCAATCCCTGGCGTAATTAAAATTTGCGACAGTAGAAAATTATTTTTTGAATAATTTACTATAGAAAAAGCAATCCCTGGCGCACTTAAAATTTGCGACAGTAAAAAATTTTTTTTTGAATAATTTACTATAGAAAAGGCAATCCCTGGCGCAATTAAAATTTGCGAGAGTAGACAATTATTTTTTAAATAATTTACTATAGAAAAGGCAATCCCTGGGGTAATTAAAATTTGCGACAGTAGAAAATTTATTTTTTGAATAATTTACTATAGAAAAGGCAATCCCTGGCGCAATTAGAATTTGTGACAGTATAAAATTATTTTTTGAATAATTTACTATAGAAAAGGCAATCCCTGGCGTAATTAAAATTTGCAACAGTATAAAATTATTTTTTGAATAATTTACTATAAAAAAGGCAATCCCTGGCGCACTTAAAATTTGCGAGAGTAGAAAACTATTTTTTGAATAATTTACTATAGAAAAGGCAATCCCTGGCGCAATTAAAATTTGCGACAGTAGAAAATTATTTTTGAATAATTTACTATAGAAAAGGCAATCCCTGGCGTAATTAAAATTTGCGACAGTAGAAAAATTATTTTTGGAATAATTTACTATAGAAAAGGCAATCCCTGGCGCAATTAAAATTTGCGACAGTAAAAAAATATTTTTTGAATAATTTACTATAGAAAAGGCAATACCTGGCGCAATTAAAATTTGCGACAGTAAAAATTATTTTTGGAATAATTTACTATAGAAAAGGCAATCCCTGGCGTAACTAAAATTTGCGACAGTAAAAAATTATTTTTTGAATAATTTACTATAGAAAAGGCAATCCCTGGCGTAATTAAAATTTGCGACAGTAGAAAATTATTTTTTGAATAATTTACTATAGAAAAGGCAATCCCTGGCGCAATTAAAATTTGCGACAGTAAAAAATTATTTTTTGAATAATTTACTATAGAAAAGGCAATCCCTGGCGTAATTAAAATTTGCGACAGTAAAAAATTATTTTTTTGAATAATTTACTGTAGAAAAGGCAATCCCCTGGCGCAATTAAAACTTGCGATAGTAAAAAATTATTTTTTGAATAATTTACTATAGAAAAGGCAATCCCTGGCGCACTTAAAATTTGCGACAGTAGAAAATTATTTTTTGAATAATTTACTATAGAAAAAGGCAATCCCTGGCGTAATTAAAATTTGCGACACTAGAAAATTATTTTTTGAATAATTTACTATAGAAAAGGCAATCCCTGGCGCACTTAAAATTTGCGACAGTAAAAAATTATTTTTTGAATAATTTACTATAGAAAAGGCAATCCCTGGCTTAATTAAAATTTGCGACAGTATAAAATTATTTTTTGAATAATTTACAATAGAAAAGGCAATCCTGGCGCACTTAAAATTTGCGACAGTAGAAAATTATTTTTTGAATAATTTACTATAGGAAAGGCAATCCCTGGCGTATTTAAAATTTGCGACAGTATAAAATTATTTTTTGAAAAATTTACTATAGAAAAGGCAATCTCTGGCGTAATTAAAATTTGCGACAGTTGAAAATTTTTTTTGAATAATTTACTATAGAAAAGGCAATCCCTGGCGTAATTAAAATTTGCGACATTTGAAAATTATTTTTTGAATAATTTACTATAGAAAAGCAATCCCTGGCGTAATTAAAATTTGCGACAGTAGAAAATTATTTTTTGAATAATTTACTATAGAAAAGGCAATCCCTGGCGCAATTAAAATTTGCGACAGTAGAAAATTATTTTTTGAATAATTTACTATAGAAAAGGCAATCCCTGGCGTAATTAAAATTTGCGACAGTAGAAAATTATTTTTTGAATAATTTACTATTGAAAATGCAATCCCTGGCGCAATTAAAATTTGCGACAGTAAAAAATTATTTTTTGAATAATTTACTATAGAAAAGGCAATCCCTGGCGTAATTAAAATTTGCGACAGTAAAAAATTATTTTTTGAATAATTTACTATAGAAAAGGCAATCCCTGGCGCACTTAAAAATTTGCGACAGTAAAAAATTATTTTTGAATAATTTACTATAGAAAAGGCATCCCTGGCGTAAATAAAATTTGCGACAGTAGAAAATTATTTTTTGAATAATTTACTATAGAAAAGGCAATCCCTGGCGCAATTAAAATTTGCGACAGTATAAAATTATTTTTTTGAATAATTTACTATAGAAAGGCAATCCCTGGCGTAATTAAAATTTGCGACAGTATAAAATTATTTTTTGAATAATTTACTATAGAAAAGGCAATCCCTGGCGCACTTAAAATTTGCGACAGTAGAAAATTATTTTTTGAATAATTTACTATAGAAAAGGCAATCCCTGGCGTAATTAAAATTTGCGACACTAGAAAATTATTTTTTGAATAATTTACTATACAAAAGGCAATCCCTGGCGCACTTAAAATTTGCGACAGTAAAAATTATTTTTTGAATAATTTACTATAGAAAAGGCAATCCCTGGCTTAATTAAAATTTGCGACAGTATAAAATTATTTTTTGAATAATTTACTATAGAAAAGGCAATCCCTGGCGCACTTAAAATTTGCGACAGTAGAAAATTATTTTTTGAATAATTTACTATAGGAAAGGCAATCCCTGGCGTATTTAAAATTTGCGACAGTATAAAATTATTTTTTGAAAAATTTACTATAGAAAAGGCAATCCCTGGCGTAATTAAAATTTGCGACAGTTGAAAATTTTTTTTTGAATAATTTACTATAGAAAAGGCAATCCCTGGCGTAATTAAAATTTGCGACATTTGAAAATTATTTTTTGAATAATTTACTATAGAAAAGGCAATCCCTGGCGTAATTAAAATTTGCGACAGTAGAAAATTATTTTTGAATAATTTACTATAGAAAAGGCAATCCCTGGCGCAATTAAAATTTGCGACAGTAGAAAATTATTTTTTGAATAATTTACTATAGAAAAGGCAATCCCTGGCGTAATTAAAATTTGCGACAGTAGAAAATTATTTTTTGAATAATTTACTATAGAAAAATGCAATCCCTGGCGCAATTAAAATTTGCGACAGTAAAAAATTATTTTTTGAATAATTTACTATAGAAAAGGCAATCCCTGGCGTAATTAAAATTTGCGACCAGTAAAAAATTATTTTTTGAATAATTTACTATAGAAAAGGCAATCCCTGGCGCACTTAAAATTTGCGACAGTAAAAAATTATTTTTTGAATAATTTACTATAGAAAAGGCAATCCCTGGCGTAAATAAAATTTGCGACAGTAGAAAATTTATTTTTGAATAATTTATTATAGAAAAGGCAATCCCTGGCGCAATTAAAATTTGCGACAGTATAAAATTATTTTTTGAATAATTAACTATAGAAAAGGCAATCCCTGGCGCACTTAAAATTTGCGACAGTAAAAAATTATTTTTTGAATAATTTACTATAGAAAAGGCATCCCTGGCGCAATTACGATTTGCGACAGTTGAAAATTATTTTTCGAATAATTTACTATAGAAAAAGGCAATCCCTGGCGTAATTAAAATTTGCGACAGTTGAAAATTATTTTTTGAATAATTTACTATAGAAAGGGCAAGCCCTGGCCGTATTTAAAATTTGCGACAGTAGAAAAATTATTTTTTGAATAATTTACTTGTAGAAAAGGCAATCCCTGGCGCAATTAAAACTTGCGATAGTAAAAAATTATTTTTTGGATAATTTAGTATAGAAAAGGCAATCCCTGGCGTAATTAAAATTTGCGACAGTAAAAAATTATTTTTTGCAAAAATTTACTATAGAAAAGGCAATCCCTGGCACACTTAAAATTTGCGACAGTATAAAATTAATTTTTGAAAAATTTACTATGTAAAAGGCAATCCCTGGCGTAATTAAAATTTGCGACAGTTGAAAATTATTTTTTGAATAATTTACTATAGAAAAGGCAATCCCTGGCGCAATTAAAATTTGCGACAGTAAAAAATTATTTTTTGAATAATTTACTATAGAAAAGGCAATCCCTGGCGTAATTAAAATTTGCGGACAGTATAAAATTATTTTTTTGAATAATTTACTATAGAAAAGGCAATCCCTGGCGTAATTAAAATTTGCGACAGTTGAAAATTATTTTTTGAATAATTTACTATAGAAAAGGGCAAATCCCTGGCGTAATTAAAATTTGCGACAATAAAAAAATTATTTTTTGAATAATTTACTATAGAAAAAGGCAATCCCTGGCGTAATTAAAATTTGCGACAGTAGAAAATTATTTTTTGAATAATTTACTATAGAAAAGGCAATCCCTGGCGTATTTAAAATTTGCGACAGTTTAAAATTAATTTTTGAAAAATTACTATATAAAAGGCAATCCCTGGCGTAATTAAAATTTTGCGACAGTTAGAAAATTATTTTTTGAATAATTTACTATAGAAAAGGCAATCCCTGGCGCAATTAAAATTTGCGACAGTAAAAAATTATTTTTTTGAATAATTTACTATAGAAAAGGCAATCCCTGGACGTAATTAAAATTTGCGACAGTAAAAAATTATTTTTTGAATAATTTACTATAGAAAAGGCAATCCCTGACGTAATTAAAATTTGCGACAGTATAAAATAATTTTTTGAATAATTTACTATACAAAAGGCAATCCCTGGCGTAATTAAATTTGCGCCAGTAGAAAATAATTTTTTGAATAATTTACTATAGAAAAGGCAATCCCTGGCGCAATTAAAATTAGCGACAGTAGAAAATTATTTTTTGAATAATTTACTATAGAAAAGGGCAATCCCTGGCGTAATTAAAATTTGCGACAGTATAAAATTACTTTTTGAAAAATTTACTATAGAAAAGGCAATCCCTGGCGGAATTAAAATTTGCGACAGTAGAAAATTATTTTTTGAATAATTTACTATAGAAAAGGCAATCCCTGGCGCACTTAAAATTTGCGACAGTAAAAAATTATTTTGTGAGAAATTTACCTATAGAAAAAGGCAATTCCTGGCGGCAATTAAAATTTGCGGCAGTAGAAAATTATTTTTTGAATAATTTACTATAGAAAAGGCAATCCTGGCGCAATTACAATTTGCGACAGTAGAAAATTATTTTTTGAATAATTTACTATAGAAAAGGCAATCCCTGGCGTAATTAAAATTTGCGACAGTAAAAAATTATTTTTTGAATTAATTTACTATAGAAAAGGCAATCCCTGGGATATTTAAAATTTGCGACAGTAAAAAATTATTTTTTAATAATTTACTATAGAAAAGGCAATCCCTGGCGTAATTAAAATTTGCGGCAGTAGAAAATTATTTTTTGAATAATTTACTGTAGAAAAGGCAATCCCTGGCGCAATTAAAACTTGCGATAGTAAAAAAATATTTTTTGAATAATTTACTATAGAAAAGGCAATCCCTGGCGCACTTAAAATTTGCGACAGTAGAAAATTATTTTTTGAATAATTTACTATAGAAAAGGCAATCCGGGCGCACTTAAAATTTTGCGACAGTAGAAAATTATTTTTTTGAATAATTTACTATAGAAAAGGCAACCCCTGGCGCAATTAAAATTTACGAGGAGTATAAAATTATTTTTTGAAATAATTTACTATAGAAAAGGCAATCCTTGGCGTAATTAAAATTTGCGACAGTATAAAATTATTTTTTTGAATAATTTACTATAGAAAAGGCAATCCTGGCGCACTTAAAATTTGCGACAGTAGAAAATTATTTTTTGAATAATTTACTATAGAATAGGCAATCCCTGGCGCAATTAAAATTTGCGATAGTAGAAAATTATTTTTTGAATAATTT
Organism: Dioctria linearis; assembly: GCA_963930735.1. Taxonomy (NCBI): domain Eukaryota; kingdom Metazoa; phylum Arthropoda; class Insecta; order Diptera; family Asilidae; genus Dioctria; species Dioctria linearis. The sequence goes on from CAWVNZ010001234.1 coordinate 33,753, forward strand.
ACTATAGAAAAGGCAATCCTGGCGTAATTAAAATTGCGACAGTAGAAAATTATTTTTTGAATAATTTTACTATAGAAAACGCAATCCCTGGCGCAATTAAAATTTGCGACAGTAAAAAATTATTTTTTTGAATAATTTACTATAGAAAAGGCAATCCCCTGTCGCAATTAAAATTTGCGACAGTAAAAAATTATTTTTGGAATAATTTACTATAGAAGAGGCAATTCCTGGCGTAATTAAATTTGCGACAGTAAAAAAATATTTTTTGAATAATTTACTATAGAAAAGGCAATCCCTGGCGTAATTAAAATTTGCGACAGTAGAAAATTATTTTTTGAATAATTTTACTAATAGAAAAGGCAATCCCTGGCGCAATTAAAATTTGCGACAGTAAAAAATTATTTTTTGAATAATTTACTATAGAAAAGGCAATCCCTGGCGTAATTAAAATTTGCGACAGTAAAAAATTATTTTTTTGAATAATTTACTGTAGAAAAGACAATCCCTGGCGCAAATTAAAACTTGCGATAGTAAAAAATTATTTTTTTTAATAATTTACCTATAGAAAAGGCAATCCCTGGCGCACTTAAAATTTGCGACAGATAGAAAATTATTTTTTTGAATAATTTACTATAGAAAAGGCAATCCCTGGCGTAATTAAAATTTGCGACAGTAGAAAAATTATTTTTTTGAATAATTTACTATAGAAAAAGCAATCCCTGGCGCACTTAAAATTTGCGACAGTAAAAAATTTTTTTTTGAATAATTTACTATAGAAAAGGCAATCCCTGGCGCAATTAAAATTTGCGAGAGTAGACAATTATTTTTTAAATAATTTACAATAGAAAAGGCAATCCCTGGGGTAATTAAAATTTGCGACAGTAGAAAATTATTTTTTGAATAATTTACTATAGAAAAGGCAATCCCTGGCGCAATTAGAATTTGTGACAGTATAAAATTATTTTTTGAATAATTTACTATAGAAAAGGCAATCCCTGGCGTAATTAAAATTTGCAACA